>JAOWBP010004343.1:4288409-4330874 GCA_028571105.1 Tragopan temminckii | reverse complement strand
ATCTACCATGTTCTGTCACTCACAGTAAACTCCATCCCAAAGCACAATGTGACAGATGATAGTGAATGTGATACATCGTAATTTTTGAAAATGGTGATACTTGGGAAGATCTTAGTTTCACCCTATTAAATGCTTTGAAAAGAAATTATATTGAAAATAAGCAAGATTCTGGGTGTTCTAAGCATAACTGAGATTCTCTTGAATTTTACAAATTCCTTTGATGAATTATGGGAATGGAAGAGTGTCTTTGATTCTTCTGCCAGCCAAAGGTGGGTGTAGCACCTCTCCTGATGGACAGACAGGTTTTGATTCTTTGTTTGCTGTGGGAGGTTGGTGCATGTGCATGGGGTTGGCCAAGCACCAGCTCCCAGTGTCTCAACAGCACTCTGTGTTTGCCTTGTTCTGGTTTGCTCTCATTGTGTTTCTCTGTTGCTCACCATCTCTGATTGCCTGCAATGGGTAACCATGCTCTGGTATCAGCTGTTGTGTTTTGCTGGGTAGCACCTTCCTTTTAGGTTTTTATCTTTCTCAGTGCAGTGTGTCTCATCTCTTTATCTGCAGTTAGGGGGCCTCACCATGGGCAGGACGTGGTTTTCACCCTGTCCATACTATGCCTCCTGGTGGCAACTCCACGTTGCTCAGCTGGTGTCCTTAATGAAGGGGGCAACAGTAGACCCTGGTGCACTAAGAAAAGGGATGGGGAATTTGGGAGGAAAGCACCAAGGCGTTCACGCATGGCTGATGGCACTTCCCAGCATCACCCAGGGTGCTTGGCTTGAGGCTGCCGTGGTGGGAACCAGATCGGTGTCTCTCTGATGTGCACAAATGTTTTACCAGCTGTGCTGTAAACTACAGGGACTGTGGGAATTTCAGTCGCACGCTCTGCTGGGGGCAGCTAATATCCTTCCTGACTGAGTACATTGCCTAGAGGGACCATTCTGTGTGTAACACTCTGGTAGAGAAAGTGGTACCAGGCGCCGAGCAAGGCGGGGTAGAAGACTAATGTGTTCTGTGTTAAATGGTGTCTTGGGTTTTGCTGGGTCCCTATTCATAAAACACAACAAAGTGGCGACAAGGATAAACCTTGTCAGCTAAAGGAGCTGCTGGGAATACCAGAGAGTACTTAGTGACTTAAACAAATCAAATTTTGAAATCCTCCCTTCCAAAGGAAAGCGTGGAGAGGATTTAAGTAGAGTGAACAAGTTTATTTGCAGCGAAATGGCAGCATGTCTGAGGGGGGGAGGAGAGGATGCTGTAGGATGAGTGTGGCCATCTTGAGCAGCACCACAGGGCCTGGGCCATTGCTGGGCCCTCAGTCCACCTCCTGGTAGTGACAGAGGGGAGTAGGCTCTTTCCAAAAGTGTTCTGGGTGGCAAGACCCCTCCTGCTTGCTGTTGGTTCCTGCTGCAAGGGGTTAACCATACCTTGGTTGCTGATACCCTATTTGGGTCTGGGAAGATTCCTTTTTAATTGTAATTAGGCTGTCCTTGTGTTCATGGCTTGTTTCCACATGGGAATTGTTCCCGACAGAAGCTCTTCCAGGAGTTTGGCTGCCAGCCTGGTGCTGGGCTGCAGCTCGCTGCTGAGCCAGATGCTCCCTCTGAGGCTCTGGCCAAGTCTCTTAGACTCTGTGCCTCAGTTTCTGATCATAAAATGCAAATATGAACATCTACCTGTCTTACAAGGGACAGAAACCAGAGCATTAAGTGCTCTTAGAGAGTGCTGTGGGGAATGGCATGAGTTCCTCAGACAGGCAGGCAGCAACACCCACGGGTTTGAGTCTGGTTTGGCCTGTTTTCTTAGCTGAGGAAAATGAAGGCACTAGTTACAGAGCTTCTGTAGAAAGAGGAATGATCAAGAGAAGGCTGTAAAATCTATGCTCTCTTCTTCTGCATAAACATGTCAGCGAAATTCCTTGGGCTTTTCAGAAATACTTAACTCTCACTGAAGTTTGCAGCCATATAGCAGACGATCCCATGAAACCTCTATTTGTGTCCACTACCACTACTGACCTCAGGGGACTTTACCCAAAAGCCTCTCCATCCTCTTTGGTGGCCATTGGCTAGTCCAGCAATGCCTGGTTGCTGCTGTCCTCATGCTCTAGGACAGCTCTATTCTAGGTAGAATATGTGATGTGTGTGTTGGGACAGAGGGAGGGACAGAAATGGGTCCTTTTTCTAATGGGACATGATGGTGCATTGTTGCTTGTCCATCACCAAGTACGTCAGAGCTGAGCTGAAAGTCAATTTTTATCTTGCTTTACCTGTTTCTTTCCTTCTTTTCTTTTCCTCTGAACTATTACATTGTATTCCCTAAGGGTAGGATAGGGCCTTTGCTCTGTTACATGGAAACTTATTGAAAACTTGTGGAAAATTATGTTCCTTTTCACAGTTCTCTACTATTGTATTAACTTGTTCAAAGAGCTCCAGCAGGTTACTGAGTTCTCTCCAGCAGGGACTCTGCTGCCTCAAGCCTTTGCTGTGAATCTCACCTTAATTAGATCCTTCATCCCTTTCTCAAGAACAGATGGGAGGCTCAGGGCTCTGAAATATTTGGGGTCTCCTGAGAGACCTGAGGAGTGGTCCTCCATGGTGTGTACCCCTCACAAGTACAACCATCAATACCAGTCCTCCCCTTTGAGGCTGTCTGTGCTGGTCCAGCATGGATACCCTTCCTACTGCCTGTGGTGTGCTGCAGGCTCCTGTTGGCCTTAGAGGCTCCCCACTGTCCTAGTTTCAGCTGGGATGGAGGTATTTTTTTTCTTTGTGGTGTCTGATATGGTGCTATGTTTTGGCTTTAGGAGAAAAGTGACATTGATGGGTACTATAAGATTTTTCTTGTCTACATACAGTAGTCACCAGTATTCAGAGGTGCTCACGTCTCATCTTCTAAACTTAATATCTACTAAGACAGAGGCATCCATCACCTCTCTCACTGCTTTAGCATTCACTACTCAGCAGCTTACGCAACTGATAGAGAGCTTTGTACCTTCCTGCCTTGTGCTAGATGTTTCCAAGCTGATGAATGGGTGCCAGAAAAAAGCACTAAAACATGACCTATTGAAAACCCTATAGGGCAGTTAATAACCCACGTTATCAATGAGAAATCTGGTCACCACTGGATTGCACATGGTTGGTTTTTTTTACAGGCTTTCTTGAAACAGCATTTTTTCTGCCAGAAGCTCACAGCAAGATATGTCCCTGCCATGTGTCTGTGAACTAAGCCAGATACAGCACAGGTGATCAAAGGGGGTTGTTGACAATGGAAGGAGACTGAACCACAGGAAATTGAGCCCTCTTTCTCCTGGATACTCTAAAGAAGATGTATTGCTGTGTGTTTGTGGTGACTTACGTTTTTTGTCGCTATTGTAACCTGTTCACTTTCTTGGCTTGTCAGCCAAATACGTGCTAGCCAGCAGTCTTCCCTGTCTTTGGATCAATACCTGCTAGTAGCAGTAGTTTTTCCAATAGAAAATGTGACATATAGCTTTGTTTGCTTCCTTCATTCCTTCCTTTGCTGGTCTAAGCCTTTGGTTCAGCTCCGTGTATGCCAAAGGGGTTTTATAAGTGAAGCACCTGCATGCTTGGAGTTTAATCTGAAACAGAACTTGGCAACCTTCATTTGGAAACGGGGGAGGTAGTTCCAAATGCTGACCTGAACCTCTGAAGGCTGGATATGTAAAGGATGAAGAAGCAGCCCCAGGTGAAAACCCTTGTAGAAGGTTTCTGTTCTGTTTGCTGGGCCTTGGAATACATACAAACCCATTAAAATGAGACCATAAAACAAGCCATGGACTTTGGTGTGTGTGCAAGTTTGGCAAGAACCAAAGCAAAGAGCAGAAAGATTTAAAGCGAGTATCCTTCTGAAATTATAGTTTCGAACAGGGAGCTCCAGGCCAATCGATGAGAGTCTGCTTTTGTTATGGTCACAAAAATCACAAGTCTGACTCATGCTGTTACAGTGATGCACAGTGTTGTCAAGGTAATGGATTCGGGCACTTGGCATGTATAGGAAAGGGGAGGGAGGGTGTAAAAGGCAAGGAGGTATTCTGCAGACCTCCAGGAACAAGTTTTTTGGATTAAGGATTTTTATTTATTTATTTTTTTTACAGCAGTGATGGAGAATACTCAGGTTTTGTTGTAGAAGTGAATTTAATGCCCTGGCCTATTGCTGCTGTCACACACATCACCCATGGGAATGCTGTTCTTTCCTTTATGTAGCAGGGTTTGTGAACTTTTGCTGCTTTACCTCCCCTTGCTGGCACCCAAGAACCTTCCCTCCATCAGGTTTAAGTGGAAACAAGAGAGAGGGAGAGGGCAGAGATATTGGGTATGTGACTCCTGCTTCACTTCCTTAGGAAAAGAGCTTGGCTCTAATGGAGCTATTGAATTAGCAGAATTCCTAAGAGACTGAGGTAAGCAGGAAGCCTCTAAGGACCGTGGTTATAATCTATCACGACCTTTTTCTCTTCTTCCCCTTCCTTTCCCCCCCTTCTTTTTTCCCCTTTTTTCTTCATCCTTTTTTTTTTTATTATTCTCCTGTTTCTTTTTTGCCTTCTTCCTCTTTCTTTCTGTTCTCATTTCTTCTCTTTGTTTTCATGGTAGAAGCAATGTTTTAGAGCATTATTTAAAGACAGACTTGACAGAATCAGCCAAAAAGGCAAGAGAAGTGGGATTTCTGTTGTCAAAACTTTGCAATCCAGTCTGCTTGCTTAGTTGTACTTTGATAAAGAGAGAAACTGACAGAAAAAAAAAAAAAAAAAGAAAAAAAAAAAAAGAAAGCAACCAACTTTTAAAAACTATCAAGATGAGGGATTGCTGCCTATAAAGCTTTATAAGACAAATCCTTTCATATATAACTCCTTGTCGTTCTTTCACTAACTTAAATGAAATCAGAAATGGGCAGCAAAGGAGGAATGTCGGCCTTAATGAGGTACTCTGATTTATAAGGACCGATAATGCAAAGGACATGTTAAGCATTTGAATAATGCACTGAAATACTGCACTGTAAGGAGCTGACACACAACCATGGCTGAAACAGAGCTTACAAGTGGGATGATACAGTGCAGTTGCCTGTGGAACCTTCTGAATGGGCCGAATCATTCAGATCTTTCAGGAGGACACCTATGGTCTTACTTAGTTGTTTTCTGTGTGTTGACTCTCTGAGTCAATATAGAGTCTATTGCACTAATTAGCAGTGACAATATTTTATCCTCCAAATGACAACACAGTGAAGTTGGCTTAGACATGCAGCAAATCACTGAGGCTAAATAAAGTGCTGCTTAAAACTAATGTGGTGGGTAGACACTTAAACACCACAGTCTAATGGCTAGATCCAGCAGTGATTCTTTTGTTTCCGTAAATTAAATACCAACCAGAAAAGCAAAAGGAGAAGACTGAGAAGACCATAAGAAACATTGTAAAGGTATTAAAAGTCAGTGCAGTGCTGTCGGAGGCAAAGGTTTGGTGTTCAGGAGCCAAAGTGTATCTCACAACTCACAGTGTTTTCTTTCCAGTAATGCACAGTACAGCGAGGATGCTATCGATTTAAACTGGGGAGGAAGTACAGTGTTATCTCTTGTCCTGGGCAAGTATGCACAAAGTACTGATTTAAATGCTAGCAGATCTGAGGAGTGTCTCAGAGCAAACCCAAGTCCTGGGGAAATAATCTTTTCCCTCTCTTTTCCTTCCCTGCTTATATTTCATCACCTGTACTATTATGAAATTTGATATGTAAGCCACAGGCTTTCCAAGAAAATAGAATAATAAATTCATGCTTCTGCACAAGAGCTTTTTCCGCATTCATCCTGGGCACATAGAGCATTGTGATGAGTATTCTCTGGCTCTTGGGTATAAGGGACGGTGGGGATGGCCAAAGCAAAGGAATAAAGCACTTCTCTGCTTTGCAGCAGCAGTCAGGGCTTTCTGTTCTGCCACTGGGAGGTGCATGAAAACAAGAGAAACAGCATCTTCCTCCTGAGGAGCGGAGAGCTGCTGCTCCCAGACAGGAGAGACTGAAGTTGCTGTGTGTTCAGTTTTCCTGCTGATATGTGAGAATTAAGTGGTCTCTTTTTTGGGATAGAGGTGTATGTATGTTTTGGGTTTTTTTTTTTTTTTTTGCTTTTTGTTTTGCTTGAATTGTGGTATTATTAGGTCATTGTGCTCAAAAACTGCATAGGGATGTTGGACGTTTGTCTAGGTGTGTCACTAGCAATGGGCTGGCTGTCACTTTGTGCAGTGCCAGCCCTCTTGCTGCTGCTGCTGGGCTGGGAGGTAGCTGGAATCCTGCTGGCTGTGCTATTATTCCCCAGAGGGCTGGCTTTCAGTCTGGGGACCTTGGGGATAGAGCTGTGCCCATGAGAGGAGTACAGGAGGAACTGTGCTTATTGAAGCAGGAATGATGCTGGAAGGGACCTGCCCTACTCTGTTGGAATTTATGTTTCTGGTCCATAGAAAGTTAAACTGCAGTAAGTGAATGAATCCAGGCTGGTTTTGGTGCACGGGGGGAATGCCAGCTGTCCCTCCCTGGGAAGTAAACCCACACCCATCATTTTAGCCCTACCTGTAAGGAAGGAAGCTTTGCTGGCTGCCTCAGATACAGGTGTACTTAAGCCTGTATGATGACTACTATTCTCGATGTGGAACACATAGGATGTCAGCGCAGTTACTTTGATGTTCTGTGCAGTAGCAGGGCAGTGCTATAGGGATGTGGACCCATAAAATGGAGGCTTGGAAATGACAGCAAGGGTTTCTGCCTGATGCTGCAAATTAACAATAAGCCTCAGGGGCATGGTGTAATTATTTACTTTGCTAAATAACACAGAGGAACTATGGTTTAATTACAGTAGTTTAGCTGCGCAATGGAATTGCAGAGAATGTAGCTTCAGTGCACTGCAATAATGAGCCTTGCTAACGGTTACTTCTAATATTGGATAATATTTCTTTTGTTTTAAATCATCCTTTCTAAATGAGTTCCATGCAGATGAGAAGGAGCCTTTCCAAAGTATCACAATGGATTGTTTTTGTTTCTGAAAGACACAACCCAACAAGGCATTTGATATTACAATTATACTCAGTAAAGCCAGATGCATTTGGCTCTTCTCTTATGTCACTGACATCCCTTTTGTGCTGGATTTTGATGAAATTTCAGTGAAAAACCATGCAACTGGGCATCTTCAAATGGGGGAAGTCTCTATTTCTCTATCCTACCACCAATCCAGTCAACTTCTTCATTTCTTTTTAGCTATAGATGCTGAGCTAAGCGCATGGTAAAATCAGTTAGGCAAAATCTGCAGTCTCTTTCCTGCTTTATACCTGTAGGGAGATTGAATGCCTTTCCAAGACAAGCTGATAGAATACCTGTAGTGTTTTGTGTCACACAGGGCCTGAAGAACATGGAAATACAGGTTGTTCCCTTGTACAGCTGTCCAGGCGTAGTTAGATTTCATGTTCGGGGAGCTGGTAATTCTTCAAGCTGTCAGCTTTTGGGGTGGGTGAGTGACTGAAGCAGAGAGACTGATGTCTGGCGGTTGGAGGACTGCAGGCTGTGCTTACAGAGCAGCTGAGCATCTCGGCAAGATTCAGAAAATAAATGACACAAGTGGTAAATAGGGGAACGTACCCCAGGAAAAGCACTCCCTCTTGGGAAGAGCAGGAAATAAAAGGCTGTTCTAGTGCTAACTTTTGCTGTAAAAATGAGGCTGTTGTACATAGAGATAGAAGGGATGTCAGAGTTCTCTTCTTAGGAATGTTGCTATTAGCCCATGTCCTGGCCCAGGTGTGAACTGGGTGATTTTATTTTACAGATCAACATTTTCATTGTTGTCTCAAAATATTGCGACTTCTCTGTTTCTCAGATTTAGTCATATTGAAAATATATATATATTCTTTGCAAAGCTTTAATGTTGGGGCTGTGTAGATGCCCGTAAGTTTTTGCCTGAAGAAATGCTGAGGGCTGTGCACGGGGAAACCTTGTGCAGGTGAGAAGGACATCTGAATTCAGCCTGGCTCAGGAACAAATGCAAGCAGCAGCAGGACTGCAAGTGCAAATAGCACACAGGCAAGAGTCAGTAGAGATCTGCAGCAGAAGCAGCTGAGCCAGCCTGCTTCTCACCAGGACCTACTGTGTGCCCCATGCATCTCCCCTCCCTGTGACCTGCACGCTCTACGTTCAGGGTTGCCGAAGTGATGATCCATAAAAGGCATAAATGTAATAAACTCAGACAGCAGCAGCAGAGTTAGAGAAGCCTCATGCCACAATCTCCTGTTTCCTACTGCTAAAAACGTGTAGCCAGAGCATTGCTGATCTGCCTGCTGCAGAGATGTTTGCATGCTGCACTGAACATATGCTCTAGGTACTCTCCGCAGGGGCTGGCAGATTGCTTCCTCTGTGCAATCATTTGTGTTGCTGCTGCTGTTCTCCTGCCCAAATGCAGGTCTGAAACCCACACAATCATTTCCAGTTCTGCTTTACGTGTTCCTGATGCTGGGGTTCTCAGAGGACTGCTGTTTAAAAGGTGCTGTCTCCAAGCCAGCCCTTAAAACCAGGAATACTGAGATCTGGAGACTTGCATTTTGGATTTTTTTAAATTTATTTTTGGCTGGAATTTTAAGACTACATCTCATCAGCTACTAGAATAAAATTCAAACAGAGTCTATGTAACCATAGGCCCGAGATCTCTCCTAAAAGAGATGCTGGCACTGGGGGCAGCCCTCCTTATTCAGCTCCTCTACATACAAGTCTGAGAAATAGCAGCATAAGAACTCTTTGATAACAGCATGCAGAAAAAACACCTTATGCAAACAGAGATGAACTCAGTGTGCAATTTCACCTTTTTGTTGTGTGTGGGCCGCTCGCACCAGCATTATGCATTGTGATCCCTGCAGGTCGTGGAGGTCCCTCAGTGCTCAGAGGAGTTAAGAAAAGGAAGATGTTCAGGAGAAACTGCTGTGCTACTGCTCTTCAGTCCCCAGTTGGTGTAATGTGTATGGCAGAATGACAAACTTTGTTTGCACGGCTGAGGTGTTAATCCAATTTTGGTGTTGACAGTCCCTCTTTCCTTCCAGCAGAAGCAACTCGACGTTTTACTCTACGCTTTCCCCCTTTCGTTTTTCCAGGGCCATATGGGCATTTTGGCTTGGAGTTGAGGCACGGGACATGGTGGTGCAACCAAGCACGCTTTGCATATGGGCTGCTGCTTTGTTACGGCAGCTCATGTCTGCTCCGCTGGGAGCAGAAATCTGTTTCAAGAGACTGTAAGATAGCAGTGCAGCTGGTTAGGTGAAAGTTTCAACTTTAGAAACTTCTCAAGGAGGCAGAGAAGAAGAATTAAGTGGGTGTCAGGGGAAGAACAAAAGAATGATGCTAACTGAAAAAGCGTTATTAGGATAAAATCGCTCTCTGGATCCACTCAGGCAATGATGGATGGGATGTGTACACAACATTGATCAGCGCACATTTTATTTCCTTAGTCTGTCTGCTGCCTACCAGAAGGGTGTATCACCTCATTCTTAGCAGTTTCTGCTTCTCTGAGAGTGGCCCTGGTTTCATCTGCCCTGAGACTGCTGTTTTGGCAGTGGGAAAGGATCACTGCATGGCTCTGAATCAACCACAAGACCTTTCCTAAGTTCTTTGTCCCTATCCAGCATCAAACCAAAAGCAAAATGTGCTCTTTTCTTTGTCAGGTTGGTATCTGTTGGGCCCCTAAGATTGGCCTCTTATTGGAAGTACGTGCTGGAAGCAGTAGGGGAACTCCAAAAGCACAGAGCCCTTGGACATCCAGGCACGTTAGGGGATGCTGTGCCCTGCCTTAATGGAACAGGTGAGAAGCAGATGTTGAAGTTAGATGAAACAGCAAGAAGGCAAAACCTCAGCACCTCTCCCAAAGACCGTGTTATTCTGAGAGCTGATTTTCTCAGGTGTTTATTTTTTTCTTTGGTTAAGTGATTTATATTTTCCTGTTTCTTTTGTTAGCCCAACCAGGAATGAGCCCAGTGATCACCAGAGATTGTTTCTGCTAAGGAGAAGAACTAGCTCTCCCAATTAAAGGCTTCTAGAGTCGATTTTGTAGCCTGGGGCTCGATTCCTTTTCTAACAGACGCTTCTATGTCTGTTAAGAGTGGACTACAGGATATTTTATAATTGATACCATTGAAATATATTGTAAATACTCTAGGGACTGAAGACCAAATTATTGGGTACTGTGCTGTGAGTGCAACAGAAAATTAATGTCAAACACATGCAGAACATGCCAGATCCAGCTTCCTTGCCACTTCTGCTTTGGCCATCTCACGGCACAGCAGTGCTGCTCATCAAATGATACTGAAATAATCTACTGAATTTTAAACAAATCCAAACCTTCAGATTGTGTTGCTCTTGTTCAAGTGAAAGGGGCAATTACGTCCTCTATTAAAAATGCTAATGAAGCCCAAATAGGGTTGGGTGGGGGTCAAAGCCATTGTTTGATTTTAATGAAACATATTTTCTTTTTGCACTTTATTTTAATGAGAGATGTCCTATTAAGCTTAATACAGTCAAACTTCTGATAAAAGCCCTTATCGAAAAGCCAGCCATAGAAAAATAAATTAATTTAATTGTGGCAGCTAAACAAAATGGACCATTTTCTTGGATGGGAAGCGAATGGGAATATGATCTAATAACGCTGTACTTATTAGTATTTCTGATATGTAAATTAAAAGCATAAAGTGAATAGCAAGATGATCCATAGCTTCCCTAGACAGAGTAATAAATGTGAGCTGTATTTTTTTTTACACAGAAAACTGATATAATTAGAAGACTGTTAACATTTTTTTTTTAACTGCATGAAATGAACAAGCCACAGGAGACCAGTTCATCATAATAATTAAAGTTCAGAAATAGTTTTATATTACCATAAATGAGATTTGATACATATCTTTTTAATTTACTGTAAATAGCCTCCCTCTCTCTCAACAGAAATATGCATCATCTTTGGGTGATGGTTCTGTTTGTCTCAGATGCTCCATAGTCTGCTGTTTGCCAAGGGCATACATTAAATATCTTCCTAATGTGAGGAACATATGGGTTACCACTTCATAACAACAAGAGCAAACAAGCACAACAATTTCTCTCTCATCCAGGGGACGTGTTGAACACGAGCATTGATTGTTGCTGAATTTCAGCATTTCTTTAAATTCCAAGTGCACTCTTTACAATAAAAGTTTATGAGGTGTAGAGTACAAATTAATGACAAGGAAGTGATATCTGGGCTAGGCATACTTTGTACTCTTGGGAATTTAATAGCATTTACCATTCCTATTATTTTGGTCTCTTACTGAGTGGTTCATTTTGGGGCACTATGAAACAAATGAGGTGGTGGCTTTGGTCCTTTGGTTTGGTCCTCTCCAAATCCTACCCCGAGCATCCAGCCACCCCACAGCCTGCAGTCCTGCTCTGAAAGTGCAAAGTACCTTTGTGCCTTTGGGAGCACTGGAGGCAGGATTACTCTTCCACTCTAAAATACGTTGCTTTCTGCAACCCTGGCTTTTGAACCTATCTTCACTTAAGCTCTTTTGGCTGCTTCAGCCCTGTCTTACCGTATTCAGTCCTGATGTACTTGCCTTCAGTTGTTCCTGCGCGGATGATTTAAGGCCAGCAAATAACTTTCTCCCAGTGTATGCAAGCGTCTTCTCCAATAAATAAGAACCACATCTCGCATCAGTGGGCACCCTGGGATCTGTGTAAACCATTCCTTAGCTGTTTAGTTCCGGTGGCATGGGCACAGAGTTCAATTGTGTTGCTTGTTGCAGAGGCCATTCCAATGCAGGAGCAATTTTCCACTTATAATGGGGAATAGGACTTCACTTTGTTGGGAGGAAAAAAACAAGAAGCCAGTGCAGTGTGCCTTAACATGTGTCTATTTTGCTCTAAATAGGTCTCTAAAAGAATTTCAGGAGCATCAGTTATAGAACCAGTAGCACAAGAAGCCAAACCTTGAGTTTAAAAGAGTTGTGCACAGCAGCTGTGGGTGAACCCATGGCTATGTTTTATTTCTAAACGTTGACACTTGATTTATTTGGGCTTTTAATCATCATTTTTCAGCCATATATCCATGTCAGGAGTCCTGTTTCCCAGTGGTGCCCAGGGACATACCCAGCAGATCCAAAAGCACGCTGTGCAGATTGCAGGAATGGCAGCAAACTGCCATCTTCCATTACGATGCTGACAGTGCTTTCTGGATGTGAGCTGGTGAGCAGCCCTTCTCTTGGAGCTGTATCTCAGCTCTGTTGTGGAATCTTAGCAAAGAATGGGCCATAAATAAGAAGTATGAGTTAGTGTTGCTTAGGAAACAAGCATCTGGAGAGACAGGTGAATTCAAGAGTCAAAGAACTTATTACTGGCAAATAGAAAGTTTATCTGAATGTATTGATTTATCTGTAGATCATATATAAGCTGACAGTTTCAATCCCTCTGAGCACTTTAAATTTGTCCTGATTACTTTATTCTAATTCCCAGAAGAGGAGTTAAGAGCTGGACTGGGTTAAAACCATAGGGAAAAGTTGAAATGTTTTGGATTAAATTTCTGGGTCTGTTGTGGACTTCAGTGCTGTGCTGGGTTCTTTGCTGAGTTATTGCATCTTGCCCCGCTGCTCTGTCTGTACAAGCAGGGAACAGGACTCCCTGTACAGCAATACTATAGGCACTGTTACAAAAGAAGCAGTAAGATTTTGTGAGGAGAGCAGGGCTCCTTTCTAAGGCTGCTCTTCATTACAGATCCTTGGCTGTGATCCTTAATGAGAGGAAGGCTTGGGAGGGCCCACTTTGTTCCTAGGTTTGCTGCTTTTGGCTGTATCACTTTCGGGTACAGAGTATGGTCCATCTGCCTTCCATCATGTGTCTGAGCATGCTGCTGCTACCTAATGCAGGGGATGATTATGAGAATAAATACCTCATTTTCATAAAGACTGGGAGGCTGGGGAGTGACAGGTGTTGTACACTCACAGCCGATGGGATAAGAAGGTGTTTTACTGATAAGGGTGTTTTTGGGGAGAGTAACAATTTACTCCTGATCTCCCATACAAACCAGCCTTAATTTTCATCTGTCATCTCAAGACACACTGGGGAGGAGAGTAAATTCCCATAGTCAGCCTGGAAAGAGCATTCCTATAATTCTGATTTAGTGCCATTTCCTTTTAGCCCCAGCCTCTCATCAGCCATCCTCCAATGGTAATTTATGTTTTAATGGGCGAAGCACTTTACTGCCCACAGGGTTCTAAACCAAGCCCAAATTTATGTCCCATGTCTCTGAAATGCCATATTTTCATTTCCCTGGCACGTGGGGGTGGCAGAGTTGAATGTGTAACGAGTCAGCTCTGTCCATGTGTGTCAGTGCGAGGGTCTGCAGCTGGCTTTGCTTGGAACCACAGATGGCATCCCAGCAGTTCCTGTGCGGGGAGGATGCTGACTGCTCCTCTCTTACTGATGGGGCATCTCCTGTCCAGAGAGGTACTGCTTTAGGAGCAACGTTTTGAATTCCTGCTAGCAGCTCCTGACAAGATCTGTTGAAAACTGTGGTTTTGTGGATATATTTTTAACATGTGAAAACACTCCTCTGGCTTTGACATCCCTGGTGTTTGCTTTATGTTTCACCTTCAAGTAAAACTAGTAGTGAGGTTTGAATTATATATGCCCACTAAAGAGGCCTTAGAACAGCTGCCAGGCTCCTGCAAGCCCCCTGACAGCAGCACTCCTGCCCGCTGGCTGGGAAAGGGAGCCCAGACAAGGTGAGCTCCTGAGATGCTGTTCAGAGGAAGAATGTTTTGCATCCCAGCAGAAAGCTGTCTCATGTTTTAACTGGCTCAAAGGCACGGCTCAGCTGCCTCTGACTTGGTGTGCAACCTCATCCCATTCATACAAATGTGGAATGCCAGGGGTTGAACCAGTGGAAAACTTGCGGTACGTTTTTAAACAGAGTGTGTTTGGGAGATTGTTTGTGCATAAATAATTGTGAAACCAGTCATTAGCAGGGAGACCTCTGTAGCTGAGCCCTGGAGTGTGTGATTCACCCATACCCCTGCACCTGGCTGCACAGCTGGGCTGGCCGCCCTGGGGTGACGGCGGGATGTCTCCATTCACTGACAGCACAGCTCTGGCAGCCACTGACCAATGCCAGCACTCGGTCAGCGTGGCTCTTTTCTAAGAGCTCCCATCCTCACATTATCTTCCCATTAGGTCCTACTCACCTTGGGACCTGTGTGGGGCTGATAGCATCGTTCCTTGCGGCACGGAGGCAGCTGGTGCTGCTTTGATCTCACTGTTGATGAGCTTTGTGCTGCTCCCATGTAGGGCTGGATGCTGCCTCTCACCTGTCATGTGTATGGCACTGTGCTCAGTGCAGGTGCTTTGAAGCTGCAGTTAAAAAGAAGCCAAACCTCTCTTTCCTGATGCAGGATCATGCCCTTTTAATGTGAAAGCACTTTACGTTTATTTAATCACTGCTGCCTGGAGGAATTTCTCCGAGCATTTAATGTGCATTATTGTTGAGAACCCGTTAAAGAGGTTTAATTCATTTATGTTATATCACAACAGAACATCCACTTCCCTCTAAAATTAAGTTGTGCTCAGCACTGAAAATTCCTTTCTTGTAATGCTTGGTTGCAAGCTAACTCAGACACACCATGGTTACAGGTTTTGTGATATTTGGCAGTTGTTTTTCTCCAGGTTTTTGCTGCTGAAGCAATTGAGATCTCTGTCTCTTTCCAGCATACCAGCTTATTTTAGATTCAGGCTGTTTCCGTTCTTTTGGATCCTCCAGTTGTTTGCAGGACAGGTTGCTTGTTTGTTGAGTCATCGTTGTGTTAGCTGTGCGTTGTATCTTGGCGTCTCACCTTCACAACTAGAGTTAGAGGCTCTAGTTTTCACACAGGTAGGAAGTCCTCTTCTCCAGGAGATAACAGTGGCAGCAGCAATACAGGCCCTGGTGGGGATCAGCACAGATGTGGCTGTTTGGAGCAGAATCTCGGTGAGCAAAGTCAAAGCGACTCCATTTCTTTAAATGTGAGAACTGTTTAGTTTTCCATCCTTGCATAATGCTCAGTGAGCTGAAATTGCCAGGCTGACTGCCTGAGATACTCCCATATAAAACAAAATGCAGTGCCACATCTTTCGCTGCTGCAGACTGAACCCACTTTGGAGTGCTTTCTGTATTTGAAAGAAATTATTACTTGTAGCCTTTTAATTTCAGAGTACCATTATTTTAATTTGCTTTAATGAATATCTTTCTAGTATTTATTACTTAAAGAAATATACCTACTTTCTTCAACTGAATTTCCATAAATTCCTTTACCTTATATATAGCAGACATTTGGTTATGAAACTGAAGATGCAGAAGGTAATTTTTAATTAAGTGAAAAGAGAAAAATTAGCAGCTTAGAAAGCAGCATCTGTGTTCTGCAGGAAAGGGAATATATCTGCTGGCGTGAGGATACCTACCTGAGAGAGAACGAGGTCTGAAGAAACGAACACTGTGTCAGGTGAATAGGGAGATTCTCATTCAAAAAAAGAATGGGTGGCATCAGCTGAAGCCGGCAGCTTTGGTGTAAAAGAAGGTTCTGCATCTCTGACTGTGTGACCCATGAAAGTCAGAGGATACTGGAGATGATAAAAGTTTACATGGGTTTGGAAGAGCAAAAGATATATTTTGAAAAATGCATTAGGTAATACTAAATTTCATTTTTGGGAGGAAGTTTCTGTGTAGTATGTCACTACTAGTTTTTGGAGGGCTTGGGGCATATACTGCTGCATGCTTGCGCTGTCTTGACACCCCCTCCATCCCTTAGGATGGAGGGATCCCCAGGGATCTTTGGGGCCGCAGTGATGAGAGGGATGTGCCCATGGTCTGCCTCAGCCATTGAGCAGAGCAGTGGGAGCAGCACAAAGCCTGGGTGCTAGGCAGACCTATGGTATTAAGAAGGGGCTCTGCTCCTTCCTCTGCACAGCACTGCTTGTTTCTTAGTTGAGCGACAGTCCTGAAACAAAGTGGGATGGGGCAGGGATGAGGCATGCTGAAGCCGCAGTGCTTCTTGTGCTCTGTGCCTCTTGGAGGAGGGGGCAGTTCTGGAGATGGCTGGGTTCCTCCATGTGGGATGTTTGCCCTTCTTCTCCCACACCTGAGTGCAGCAGGGTAACAGGCATCTGTAGTGTGCAGTTCATTGGCCTCGTTGTGGCCATTTGGCTGCAAAACCAGGTCTTGTCCTCTAATACTTCCCTTAGCCAGAAGCCATCTGATGAAGTGCTGACACCAGATTGGAGTTCTCCTGAGGCAAAGCCCTATCTCATTCCAAAGCAGAGTGAGAGGTGGTGTGGGCATTCCTCGGTTAATATGAAGCTCTAAAAGGAAAGTTGAAACTCCTTTGGTACATTGACATGGGAGAACGTAGGCTGCAAGCGTGGAAATGCAAAGCATCAAAATGATCTCTTGCTTTAAAGCGCTTAATGTGGAAAGCAGAGACAAAGCACTTGAATGAAGCTATTAATCTCCATTCCTGCTCACCCCCCTACATAGCATGCTGCTGCAGAGATAGCTAGGGGTCAGCTTGCCTTTCTTTTTGATTCCTGCCTGCAGCAATCACATCATTCCTGTTTCCGACACGCCCTGTATGGAGCTTTGCTCTTCCACCTGCCACGCAGGGAAACAGGCTGTCAAATCACACCGCTGCCTGACTGCAGCTCCAAGCCGTTCCATCTTCCCCATTAACCCTCTACGTTACACCCTCTTTCAAAACCTTTCTTTCCTTCCTTTCACTGGGAATTAAATCAGCAGATGTTGTGTCGTCCACTGCAAATTCTAAACTCCCTTTGCTCCCAGGATATCTCAGTTATTATAGCGAGAGATAAGGAGAAGAAAGAGGAGGAGGAGGAAGAAACAGATGGTCACTGGTGTTGCTGAACACCACCGTCCATGGAAATCTCGAATTGGCAGCCACAAGGCGTGGTGATGCCAGACTGCAGATGTACTGACATGAGCTTCAGGCTTTCGGTTTGCTGGGAAGCTGCACTTGCAGGAGGCTTAGTGCTAACCCACGGAGACTTGTGCATCATCTTCGTAGTGAGAGAGCAGGGCAGAATGCACAAGCATGCATCAAGATGTGACATTCCAAAGTTTTTATGTTGAAGAAAGAGTAAAACAAGTTGAAGGTGTGTGTACGTAGGTATATGCCCTATACTGTCAAACATTTCCCATTTGTTTGTGGAGAGTCCAGTGAAAAATCATGCTTCATCTTTGATTGTTCAATGCCTGTGCTTATCAAATCTGTAGGTGCTTTTTCTTGATTCTTTGCCATAAATAATTTTGTTCTACTTCAACATTACACGTTTAATATTATATATCTCATACATTAAGTAAAGGGGCCATACTAATCTACATTATTGATCTAACACTAGTCCATTTTTTCCCTTCCAGAAACTGAACTACTTTTTTAAACCTAAGTTTATATACTAAGCTTGTTTGTGTAACTTATTAAGGGTCTTTGATGGCTGGACAAGATGATCTAATGGTTAGACTGGTTGATCATAGTGGTCTTTCCATACTAAATGACTCAATGTTTCTGCTTAAATAATTACATACTAAACATCCTTACAGTTCAGTTTTTGTTGTAATTTCAATTTGTTTCCCTTTGCAGTCTTCATAAGCAGCTTTATTTCAACTGAGATACAAACATGTGTCCATTGTTTCTATCTAAAAAAGCATGGCAGTTTTCCAGACGGCACTAGCTTTATAATACTCTTTATAGAGATCTATATTTCAAGCAACAGAGCTCATGGTCTATATTTCATCTGTGACCTACACACTCAGACCTTATAACATCGTCGCTGAATGGAACTCTAAATAGGATACATTTATTCTTCAGCAAAGATTTTTGTTCCTTACTGTATCATAGCAGGTGACAAACCAAAACATAACAGTGAGTTATTCAAGGCAATTTTTTGAGCTGGATGTACAATTTGTAGTAAATGCTTTGTTTTGCTTCTGCTTGGTTTGGGTTGTCCATGAGCTGCTTGTGATTTGAGCACATTATTTGACTTTTGAAGTGAAAGTTTCACAAATGACCACAGCCTGTAGGTCTGTGCATGAATGAGGTACTGAGTGTTCTTTCTGCATGTGGTACTAATGATGAGCAAGTAGGTTCATGGCCCAGCATCTGCTCAGTATGGTACCATTACCCATGCAGTAAGGATTATACCCTAGCTAGGGATTTCTGGGGTCCTACTTTGCTTATTGAAGCACTCATTTTGCTCGAGCAAGACAAGCTTGTGAGTTTGGATCTACTTTGGATCCAAAGTGATCGTACCGTGAGAGTGTTTTATTTGTAATATTTGCAAATAAATTTACTCTGGCAAAGCTGCCCTGAATTATTAATTCATGAGTTTGTTAAAGTAGAGAAAGATAATTATCCTTTTAATTATAGCAAAACACTTCCCAGATTGCTGTGGTAATAATTAAATGTATTTTCCATATATTTATTTCAGTGATTGTAAGGACTGTTCATTTGAAATCCATTTTTATTATTGTTATTACAAATCATATATTTTTTTTCTAAGGTTAAAGGCAGAAGGAAAGGTGCAAGAAAGAAATATGCTATATACAGGAGAAGAAGCATCATTCAAGTTACAGATCGTAGTCCTGATGATTTGGTTGACAGCAATTGCTCTGCTGTTCCAGAATGGGAGCATTATCCAGGTGGATCCAGGATGACTTTCTCATAAATGACAAAATGATGTCCCTCTTGACTGCTTTTCCTATCTGTAGGTCTCTGGTATTTGCAGAAACATTGCTGTTTGTTCCCGTGTCCTGGTTGATTGAGTGTGCTCTGTCTCCCTAAACTTCTTGTGTGCTCTCCTGGATGTATTCCCCTTTCATTCCAAATTTAGGTGCTGTATGGCAGTGTGCCTGTGGGGCTGCTGCCTGTCATGTTAGCAGGTCCTCTGGTGCTTCTATTGTAAGCAGAGAATTCAGACAGCAGGGGCCATCTGGCAGAAGGCCTTAGCTCGTGTCCCTTAAATAGCCAAGCCCCACTGAAGGGGCCACCCACCTCTGTGATGACTGGAATTGCTTTCAAAATGATTTCCCAGCAGGAAATCCTGGATATCCTAGCTTTTATGCAAGCATTAAATGTTCAGTTAGTAAACTATTACTGCAGTGCCTCCCTTTGGGGAAGTATACTCTGAATTGGAGTCTTTAATTTTATTGGACTTGTCAGAAATGTGTTGATTTACATTCATTCAACAGAAACATTGAGTAGCTTGATCCCAGCAGGACATTGTCCTATTTGGTGCTGCCTTTCTCTTCTGGATCAGTCATTCCAGAGAGAAAAGCTCTTCCTGTTGCCTGTCTGGGAAAACTTAGACTCAGCTTTCTGCTTTGAGGCAGAGCCAGAGAGACCTGGTGGTCGTGGACCTGGTCAGGGATCCTTGCAGAGAGCTCAGTGTGGCCAAACTGTCCTTCTCCTGCAGGGTCTGAGATGTGCTGTGTGACATGGCCTGAGCCATGCGTCTGGGGGCTGCTGCAAGGTTTGGGGCCTGCTTTGTTGCATGAGTGGGGTCTCAGAGGGTATAGCTGAGGGGACTCAGCATAAGTAATGTGCATACGTTCAATTATGAGAATGGTATTGACTGTATCTGACTGTGGTGCTTTGTAGACAGTCTCCCGTACCCTCAAGCCTTTGGAGCAGGTGGCCTTGGTTGTGTTTGGTCGGCAGCTGAGGACATGAGCGCATCTATAGAGACCGTGACCAACCCACAGGAGTCATTCAGAAGAGATTAGTTATGCAGTTACCTTCATCAAAAGCAAACCCACTTCATTAAGCACACAGGGAATGCAAAAGTGAGGGGAAAAGTGGTTTCCTTGATGAGATAAACACATTACAAGTTACTCATTATACATAAAATAATAGCATATACCACATGTTCCTGGGAGTTCAGGCTGGAAAATGTATCACTATTGCCATGTTCCTCTCATTTCCTGTGTATTCATCTAAAAGGTACTGATTCAGCCTCTTTAATTGGCTTGTTATACACTTAAAAAGACCCTAAATCCACAACAAAACTCTTCAAACTTTCACACTGAAGGCTGTGCTGTGTGTTTATATGTGTTTGAATTTGAATATGAATCAGAAGAACAAGAACTTGAATTTTCAGTGCTCCAGTGGGTAGATGAATAGATGAGTGAAGAGAGAAAGAAGAGTAAATAAATAAAAAAGAAATCCTGAGTAAAATAAAAGGCCTGTGATGAGCCTTGTTTCTGTGCGCTGCTCTGGGAGCAGAATCATCTGGCCTCTTGCCCCGTTTATTCACATGGTCCTCTCAGTTTTAAATTAAAAGAAGAGAGTTTTAGGGATGCATCATTATCTGTATTTTCTTTATGGAAACAACTCTCAGTGCAACCTGATGTTTTCTTCAGCACCGAGGATCTGAGCAGGGGCTGGGTTGGAAGGAAAGCCATTTGGATGTGTTTTGCAGCCTGCCGTTTTAATTAGAGTATTGTCATCTCTTGGCTGCTTGCAGACCTCCTGAGAAATGTTGTGCCCTGCTGGGTTATTCTCCAGATGTTTGTATGATTGATGTTCTTACCGTCTTTTTTTCCTGATTCTTTCTTTTCTGGAAGCAGGTTTCCAATTGCGCTTTGGATGCTTGGCGAATGCGGCTCAAAATGGGGTGGGGAGAAGAGGTGGTTCTCACTTAAGTGCATGGTTTGTCCTTTCTGAGCCACTTCTGCTTTGTGGTGGGCTCTGGGCAGGGCTGTGGACCCACACCGGGGTTGAAACTGGAAGATCTCTGAGGTCCCTTCAATGAAGATCCTCTTGTTCTTATTTCATAAGCCAAATGCAAACCGTACAGACCAGTAAAAGGAGGTTTAAAGCCAATGTGTCATCAAGTACTGATTAAGGGGAAAAGAGCCTTTATCTTGTTTGTTCTCCTTTGTAGGTCTCCTTGGAACACCCACATTTTAGCATTGAAATCAGAAATTGCTTTATACGAAATTAAAGTCGTAACTCCTCCAATCGCTCACAAACATTAAGAAAACCCTATGATTAGAACAGGATTGCCTTCCAACCCGCTTCCTGAGTTTAAAGGTTTTGCTGTTTTTGTTTTTCTGCATTTCCTCTGCTGAAAGAGAATGCAGAAGTACAAATCTTGCAGCTAAAGCTGATAAGCGACACTTCCCTCCCACGTTCTGCTCTGTGTGCTTGGTGCCTGGGCACTAAGTAGTTTGAAAGGTTGGGATTCTGGAGGCAAGTTGTTTGAATTAAAAAAAAAACAGAAGTTGGAAAGCATTTTGTCAAATCTTTTTTTTTTTTTTCCCCTCTCTTTTTTCACTAAAAGGAATTTCCATTGCTTTCTTAAATCATTTTTCTCCCTGCTCTCCTGATGTTTCAGAGATGGAGATAGAGGCAGCAAGGGGAGGGATGCTGTGAGCAGCAGTATCCAGAGGGACTGAGGTGGGCTTCAGATGAGCAGGAGCTGATGAGAAGCAATTTTCCTTCATTTCTAAGGTCACTGCAGAGGAGCAAGTCCAGAAGGGATGCATGTCATATTTTTCTCCTCGTACGTGTTGGAATTCTTATCAAAGCAGTTTATCAACCGATCTCATTTTCAATTATTACCTGCAGAAACATTCGTATTATTAGATGTGCTATTGTAATCCTCTTGAAAACAAAATATGGGCACGTTGCAGCTGATAAATTGAAGTAGGAGGAAGCAGCTAATACCTATCTTAGTAAGCAATAAGTCCACCGTGTGGATCTTATGAATTCTAATGGTATCTTTCTGCCTTTTAAATGCATCCTGTAAAGGCAGCTGTAAACTTTGAACTTGATATTCCAGCTAGAAGTTACTATATGTTGATCTTTTAAAATGTATGTTCCCCTTCTGGAGAAAGTATTAGATTTAGATGAAAACAGATCTTCATCATCTGCCCACGGATCTCAGCTGCAAAGCTCACGCTGATGTCAGAAATTCAAACTTCCCATGTGGTCCTGCTCTGTAAGCCTGCTCTGGAGAGTAATATGCTAGGTACTTCTTGGTCAGATAACTGGTAATAGATCATACTTCAGTTGGTGCTCTGACTGCAGGTGATTGTGCAAGGACCTGGGCACAGAAATGACATTAGAATCCAGTAGATGTGGCTTAAGGCTGGCAGTGAGGAAGGCTCTGCAGAAGGCCCCCAGGGAGCAGGGCTGTGACATGGGGGCTGCAGAGGACACAGAGACATCCGGGGGTCTGGGGACCCCAGGGTTTGCTGCAGCTTAGTAGAAAAGACAGACAGAACTCCTTCAAAAATCTTGCTTTAAATCCTTCAGTAAATAAGTTCTCAGCGAACATCAACACCTAATTTCCATCTGTGGGTGGAATGTGAGAACAAGAGCCATGAAAGCTGAGAAGCAAATGGATTTCGTTCCTCAGACAGCAGTGTTTGCAGGACCGAGGGGGGGGGGCTGCACTCCGTCTCCCTGTCTGCTCCAGATTAGCTGGGAAACACACATGGATGACTTGAGCAGGAGGAAGCCACGATCAACGAGGCCGCTTCTGTGGTGCAATCTCACTGACAATTAATTAACTGCAGGGCTTACCACTTGGGATCTATTAATTGCAATCTTCCTTTTACATCCTGCATGACGTGTTGGGCTGCTGAGCCTGCATGCCAGCTTTGCTTTACAGTTGTTCTGTTTCTAAAGTATTTTACCCTTCAAGAAAAGGGTAGCTGTCTCACTGAGTGACAAGGTTAGTGGGTATGGTGGGGATGGGTTGGTAGTTGGACCAACTGATAGGTCTTTCCAACCTTAAGCACTCTGTGATTCTATATTCTGCTCTACCCTTGGATGGTTTTCTCCCTTCTCTTCTACATGTGGTTGCTCTTTGGATGGTTTTCCTCCTCCTCTTCTACATATGGTAAACAACCTCGAGTTGTTCTGTTCTGTTTAGCAAAGAAAAATGGTTTGGGAAACTGAGTTCTCCCAGTTCAGTTGACTGTCCAGGACCAAATGCTGAACATGTGAGGTAGAATTAATAAAAGCAAACCAAAAACAAAAGCACCAAACCGCTGGGTGGCTATTCCAATTACAGTATACAAGCTAGACATCCTCCTTCACCAGTTTCCTAATTTGATAAATGCCTTGAGCTGATTTCAAAATGTGTAGGCTATTTTTAACCATGGTAGCAGAGCCATCTGTATTGTATCTGATGAAGTTCTGTGATAGAACAAATTCATTTATTCTGTCTCCTTACAAGTTATACTAAGCTTTATGTTATAAATAAACTGGTTTGAAGTGCATGATGTCATTGAGCTTGAAAGTCTGTAGATAAATTCATGCTTAAAGGGTTTCTGTTTTGTGTATGAATTTAAAGTGGTGCAGATTGTTGCATCTCTTTTCTGTCTCTGTCTTGTGGACTGCACGCTCTGTGGGGTCAGGGCTGCCTTTATAGTTGTGTTTGTACGAAATACACAGAGGGCCCAAATCCAAGGCTGCTGCTCTCATATGTTACAGCGAGAAAAATAAGAGCAGTCAACAAAAACAGAATCACACATTTGATGGCAGGATTTTCAGAAGCACCGCAAGGAACGATGTGCCTAAATCCTACCATTTGCTGTTAGAAAATACAGGGAATTAATTAGGAGCTCCGTTCACTTGAGGTGTAAGCAGACCTGGTTGTAGCAGGGGCAAGCCTGCTCTGGCAAGTCTGAATGGACGTCGGTTGGAGATCTGTGCTTTGGTTTCTGTTCCAGGAGGTGAGCAGGGCTGGTGGAGGCACAAAAATGGCAGCTTGGATGAAGTAGGACTTATAAAAGATATTGGCTAGAATGGCTGTCCCTGTGCTTGGGGATGGTGTTTGGGAGACATTTAAGCCAGGAGCTTCCATAAAGAGTGCCACGTACAGCACAGATTTTACTGTAATTAAAAAGAAAATGAGCAATGCTTTAATTGAGATCTGAAGATTAAAAGCTCAAATCTTGCTGTCCTCTATTACTTATTGTCAGATAGGAATTACACCGCATATGTGTAACAAACCGTTGCATTTTAAAAATGGGCCCATAAAATGCTGCTGTAATTTAAAAGCAACCGATTTACGAGGACTGCAGTTTGCAGCTCTGTCACTTGCTAATCAGTCTGTTAAACATAATAGCCATTCTTGTCTGGAGGCTGTTAATCTTATGTTGTGAATGCACTTATCAGCACATATTAGAAATACAATACAAGGCTTTCCAACAGAGGAATGGATGCAATTACTGCAATCAGTATACGTTTAGCTGCTGTCTTATCATACCGTGTTTTTCTTTCCATTTCTTTTTTTTTTTTTTCTTATAAATGGTTCAACGCTGACAGAATTTCTTTAAGTAAACATAGAGGACACACTTGAAAGTGCTGCTAAATCCGTGGAGATGCTCAGATGTGACTGTTGATCCAAATGAGCGATGGCTGCTGGTATGGTTGGTGGGTCTAACAGGTTGGAAGCTGAATCTGGGAGTTTGGTGGTGGTTTTCAGGGCCTTGGAAATGCATTCATGGATGTGGAGGGATGGATTTAGGTGGTAGGGAGCTGAGGTTGCTGCATTTGAATTAGAATCTTAGAGTCATAGAATCATTAAGATTGGGGAAGACCTCTCAGATCATCCGATCCAGCTGTTGGTTAGGTTATGAGGAATTAGGTTAAAGGAACTGGAATATTGTATTTATTTTGGGGTGTGTCTCTATATCTGACAGCAGTGAGGGATCTCAAAGTTTTTGCCAGGGGAAACTGAGAAGGCTTGAAAGCGGATTGCTTCCAGCATGAGTACCCAGCAGCAGTGGTGCAAATACGGCTGTCTCGGGGAATGCCAGGACTCAACACAATCTGAGGATTTCAGCTGAACGGTTTTCCAGGCCTGAACATGCTTTTATGGGGAAGAAGAGAGCTGGGAGGGGGCAGGAGGAAGGAGGGAATGGTTTGAACAGTTAAGTCTCCATTGCTGAGAAAACCCATGGGACTGCAGTTCTGGGGGCATTTTGTCCTATAGATGAGCGGTGGGGAAGGTGGGATGGAATGCCTCTTCTCCCCTTCCTGTTTCTAATCATTCCTTTCCAGAGCCTAAATGAATTAACCTCGCTTATTGCTCGCTTGCAGCCAGGCTCATTAATTCATGGGCTGACCTTAGCTCTGAGCAATACCCCAGCAGCCACCCAGTGCATGTCATTAGCTGTCACTGCATGGGAATCCATCACGTGTTGGGAAATCATTGTCTTGCAAGTGTGACAAAGTAATGATTACCCTTTAAAAAGGTGACCCGGAGATGTTATGTGGTGACCATTGTGCTGACCTCACTTACATGCCATTAGAAGCTAATTGTGGAATGATTTTAGAAGAGAGAGAGAAATATTAAAGCCACCTCTCTGCTTTTTGTCATTTGGAGTTATCTTGGCACTTCTGGAGAAATTGGGATTCCTTTCTTGGAGAAAAATAGGCTTTATGGGAGTGGATTACATTAAATCTCCTTGCTCAGCTCTCTTGCTTTGGGTTTTGTTGTGAAGATGGGAGCTGTAAGAAGATCTCTGTTAACAAGAGGCAGGGGTATATAGTGGAACCTTTGGCCCTTTCCTGCTCTTACCCTGCGTGCAGAACCTGCTCACCCTGCTTGCTCAGCCAAGTGAATCCTGTTTATCATTTTAAACAGAGGAAACTTTTAGATGCCCGTTAACTTTGTTTCACTGTCTGTTCAGTGGATATCAATAACAGCAGGAAAAGGATAGCTCTTTTTTCTCGTAATTATAAGACTATAAAATAAAGCAATCATATGTGCACCAGGTCTCTCTGAAAGATGTGGGGGGAGAGGAGGTCCTGTTTGTGTTAACACTGACAGACAACACTGATCTCTGTGTTAGCTTCATTGAGGATGTTGTCATGGCCATGTTTTTCTTAGCGGAACTGTGAAATAGCCACAAGACAGCCCTGCTTGTACTTCTCCATGTGAGAGCACGTTAAATTCAAAGGTAGCTGTCTAATTCTTTAGATGCTTACTCTTGAAATTGGAACAGAATGTAGGAGGAAGCAAATAATTCTTGCCTGTGTTTCTGCTTTGATTTGTTCTTTATTTTGTGCAGTTGGAATTATGGTATCTTCTGCAGCAGATTCATGAGTTCTGTGCACTCAAGCAAGTTTTGGAACAAGCCATTGCTTATTAACTTTCCATTGTCCTTGCTGACTGCTTGGCATTCTGCTACTTGTTCGTTTCCACCCTTTGCCCATTAAGCAGAGGATTAAGTTGAAGGTGTCACATTAGGCTTTTAAAGTCCTCAAGAACAGAGCACCATTTGTCACTGTTTTCTTGCATCCTCCAGCGAATTAGATATGTGAGTGCTACCATCTGCAGCCTGTCTCCTCTCCCTCTCATTCATAAATGCAGCACGTGGGGAGTTTGCATCTTTAGATTATCCCCTCTGGTTGCTGTTTCTCCCCAGCGGCGAGGCTGCCAGCTTCAGTTGAAATCAAAAGAGCAACTGGATCACCAGTAACATCTCCTGGGGCAAATCACATTTTTCTGTACCCGTGCACCTGGTGTATGTGAATGAGTTTGATCAGTTGGTACTAATGTCAGCCACGTGGAAATTGTAAGGTATTAAAATGCCAAGGAAGCTTTTTGTTGGAAATGTAGGTTGAGTGAGAACTCAACCCTCGGGTTGATGAACCCAGGCTTCATTACAAAGCTCTTCACTCAGGAAGATGAGGAACCTGTGTGTGTTTGTAAGGATCCAAGAGCCTTGCATAGTAGTATGGGCTCAGGAGCTGTCATGCAGAGATGTTCTTCCTGATAACCTGTGGTAAATTTGGAAGTGTTCAGGAAAATTAAATTACATGTCTTCCATTTCATAGTTGGCTCAGGGAAGAACAGGACGGAGAGAAGCATCTTTTCTATGCTGAGCTTGTAGCCACTAATATGGGGTAGAGGGGATGGAGGAGCTGCGTGGGAGATCAGCCTTTTTCTTCTACTTAATTACCTGCAGGGAGCACGTTTGTTTGGCTGCAAGGTGGTGAGTTTATGGGCAGACCGAGCCTGTCCTCTTGCATGGCAGTGGATTACCAGCAAGGAACTTTTGGGCTTTTTCGGTGGCTGCACCATCGATTCCCTGAGTGACCCAGACCATTCAGTTCTCTTTGAAGGTTAACTGCAGTGTTTGCTGCCCTGGTGTTATGTGCAGCTTGGCTGAATACAGACATGCCTTGGGTTATTAAACTGCAGTATCAGAAACAGTGAAAGAAGTGTCTCCCAAAATTATGCTCTTGTTCATTTAAAGGTCTTTTGAGAGTTTCTGAAGGGAGATGTTTGTAATGGAAGCTATGCATTGCAAAGAAGTTCTGGTATCACTGAATTTATTGTCTTGAAAGTTTAGTCATTGGTTGCTTAAAAAAGCCATCACTGTTTTATGATGTATTTCAGCTGCTTGCACAACAGTGTGAAAATAGACCATGTGATTATGGTATGTAAATACGCAAAGATTTCTGAACAGTTGAGAGAAAAATTCTAAGCACCATTTGGGCACTGGTATTTATTAACTGGTTAGAATTCAGCGTAAATCTTACATCAAAAAATCATTTATTATTTGTGTACAAAAATAGTTCCCTCTATATTTGCATCCAACATCAGCTAAACCTTGGCCCCAGTTTCTTATTGGATGGGTTTGTTATACTCCCCAGCAAGATGCTTTCTCCTGGCAGAGGAGCTTTATTTCAAGAAATACACAGCACAGCAATAAAGAGGCTCTAAATAGTAGTCAGAAAAATATTCAGTGCAATCAAAGTGCTTTTATAAACCCCAAAAAGCTTACATGCTGTTTCAAAAGGGAGAGCTGTAACAAAGGAGCAAATGGAGTCCCAGTACCCGGCAATGGACTGTACCAATTACATCCAGACTGATTTTGGTTCTTTTAAGTCCTGTTTTGCTAAAGGCTAACTAAAATAGTATCTAAGGACTCTTTTACTGGACGAATTTCTGTACGCTGTCACAAGGGTGGAAGCAAATAAAAATAATTGAAGCAATTGTCTCAGTTGTCTCCAGGGTTGTCATGATGATGTTGATAAAATCAAATAAAGTTATTGCAAGTTGTTAGTGAGCAGCACAGTTGTGAATTGGCAGTGAATGAAGCTGAAAAGCTTAAAAGGTTTGCTCGTTATCTAGATTTATTGTTTTCAGTTGTGGGAAAATGTTGGCTAAGCAAAAATACCATGAATAATACCTGGTCTTGGTGGTGCATTTCAAACAAAAGTTTCTTTGTTTTTTATACCTTTTACTAGATTATTAAAACCCACTCTGTCAGTCCATGCATTCTCAACATATGTAACAGCTTGGTTTTATCCTACGTAGCTGTTTACATAGCCCATGCCTCTGTGAAGAGCAACACTCAGCAAGGTATAAGGACTGACAGTATGCAGATCTTCGCAATTCATAAACTGGATGCTGCTCTGTTAGGAGACATTGCGTCTCATTTCCTTCATTTTGGACTACTGGAGTCTTAATTTCATGAAGGGGAAGAAGGTCAGGACCTTCAATCTGGATCTTTTCCCCAGGAGATCCTGGCCGTCTGCTGCTTCATTTGACTTCAGTAGGAAATTAGGGTCACGAGCATTTCCAATCAGTTGTTGAAAACTCTCCTCTTGTGAGTGTTTGCTCTTTGGTAAGCCATGCTTGTGAAATTAATCCTCCTGAGATCAAAGGAGTGAGACCTGTATTACTGAAATATTTCATAAACTAATGTACTCTGCTGATATAATCCTGTTCTCATTGAATTTGGTGACAATTTGTCAGCGAGAGTGGAATTGACCATTATTAACCTTGAGAAGACTCGGAGGCAACACGGTACCAGACGTTTTATTATTTTCAATTACCTCGTGTCTGCTCCATTTTTTATGAGTTTATTTACACTGCCGTGTGCCTCGTAAACAGTTAGTTTGCTGTTTACAGGAAAAGTTATTTTATGAATGGATGAGACTCATGATTTCCTCTAGTAGCCAACAGCACCAGTAGAAGGTTCTGACTGTCAGCTAAGTTGTTGATGCGTGCTGGTGGGGGCCAGATTTCCTTTGAAGTTGTGCAGGGCAGGCTCTTCAGTTAGGTTAGCAATGCAAATCTTTATAGGTAATAGTAGGTGTTTGTTTATTTATGGTAACTACTAACTATTTAGACTGCCACTGCCACCACAACATCAATCACTGTGCACCGATCTGGTACTTAATTCAATAATCCCATGTTTTGCTTTGACAAAAATTAGGAATTAGTTTAATTCTTTACTTTTCAGTGCCAGGTGATTTTGTAGTTCTTAAAGAAATCGCTAATATTAATGCTACAGTGGACATTCACAGTAATCTGTCATTCTGTAAGATGAGCCTATGCTGTTCCATATTAATTTCTAATAAGATAATAAATGTGGAGAAGCAAAATATGGCTTTTTTTTCCTAGATTCATATTTAATATATATATATTTCTTACTCTTTGCATATACTAGCAGATTCAGGAAGACAGTCCATCAGAATATATGTGAGGAGGTAACAGCCCTCAAAAAATGGTGTGAATCTCTAAAAAGCACCTGAATGCAGGGATGGAGCACCTCTTCAAGGTGCTTAGGAGCACTTGAAACCCAGGTCTTACTATTGTTGTTCTTTGTGCAGCCCGTGCTTTGTTGTGTCCGGAGAGTGTTTCTGATGGAGAAGAGGCAGCCTGTGGGTGGGTGCATGCTGCTTTCTGGCTTAACATCCAGAGGAAATGCTTCAGTTTTAGCCTGGTGAGGTGTACGTGAGCTGTGACATCAGGAAATTGAGCCCAAATGTCAGGGCTTTCTGGGGGGTTCTTCCAGCACCAAAGGTGGTGCTGTGAAAGTACACAGACAGCATTGTAAACTGCGATAGGAAGAAGAAAGTCTACTTGCTGGAGTTTGGGAGAGGAAATAAATCCAAGGCCATGGTTTCTTTTTCTCCTCTCACCAGAAAGAAAAATGTCTAATGAATGTCTCATGTCTGAAATACTGGGCTGGATTCATCAAAGGGAGTTAGTAATTACCAAATTGAGAGAATCATGAAGCGCTTTTCTAAATTTGAAAGGCTCATCAAGAATAGATCAGGAGCAGGCAAAATTAATAGTTATGAACTCATTTCCATAGAAATGGACTTATTAGCAACCATGCCAGCTGCCTAAAATTATAAGGTCTTTTCCTTGTGCTTGCAGGAAATAATCTTTTTTTATAAAAGTAATTTTGACTTTTTATTTTTTATTGCTCCTCTAAACTCAAACTGAGGTTTGGCAAAATCCTTCTAAACCAAGAAAAGACTTCACTGGGCAACAGAAGTATTAAACTAAAAAGAGAAGAAAGATTTGGAAAGGGGAAGTGATTTACAGTCCTTAGATTTCATCAGGCTCTTCCCAATAGTGCAGACTTACTTAAGAGAAAAAAGGAATAAATCTCAAGAAAAAGCTGAAATAGGATAAAGGATAAAATATGGTTTAGTGGGATTTAATGACTGATAACAGCATGAGTTACGGTCATTATCTCCTCTGTTAGTGGGTCTTCCCACTCGTAGTGTTTTGTCTTCACCAAGCACTTTCATATTGACAGTGACCACAGAGACCAGCATTGGTTACCTGCTGAAAGTCACACCAAGGAGAAGCTGAGGACTGGCCATGGCAGGGTGGGATGTCTCCTTTGATAAAGGGCTGCAGTACTGCATATTGAGGAGAGAAATTTAGATGAAGGTGTTGTGATGTGGAGTTATCAGCTGATGGAGCTGGTAGAGGTAAATGCTAACCTTTAAGGTCTTGCTTATGATTTAATATAATTCTGTTTTTACTTTGGCAACCTTATTCAATTTCACTGGAAAAGGCAGTGATTTCCTACATGGTATTATAGAGGATGGATAATAAATTGCAAGAAGTGTGAATAGAGTACCAACCTTCTTGCTAGGAAAGAAGCCTCTGCAGGAGATGCAGTGGTGAGCAGAAAAGCTCTACTCTGAGAAAACTTTTCAGGTTTTATCATGGTTTTGTTACAGCTGTAACCCAGGAAGAGGCTCAGAACAAAGAGGTGGGTTAGTCCATGGGGGTGCTCAGTGACCCAGATATTGTCACACTTGGCATTGCATGAAAGCTGAGTCTTTGTCCTGAGGAGGAAAAAAAGAGCCCATAGCTTTGAGAAAATCCATTGACCTGCTGTTCTGGAGGAAACTGAAAACCTGCTGGCAAACAAAGGGGTGCAGAAAGTTGAGCACTTGTTTGCTAAAGCTGCACAATCGGTGGAGACTCTACGAGTGAAAGGTAGCTGGATACAGTAAGTCCCGGTCTTTCAGCAAAACTCCAAATGAGAAATGGACCTTTACTTAGTATTACAATCTCATGTTGCATAGTTTGCTACTGAGACAAAAGCAGAAAGCAGTTGGTGAGCCCTGTTGTTTTTCCAGGCAACAATAAGGATTCTCCTTTGAAGCGGGCCCACCACCTGCCTGGGAGGTCAGCTCTGCTTTAGTGAGCGTGAACTATCAGCTGGATCTGAGGAAGGTTTCTGTTGTGTCACTGCTCATTTCCAACCTAGCAGTGAATGGTCACGTCTGTCTTTAAATGAAACTTTCGCCTGGTGAAGGCTCCTTGCTGTTCTAAGGATGCAGTGAAGGCCTTTGCATATTTGTAGGGGCAGGAGTCATTTACTCCCAGGTATTACTTCAACTCGCTTATATAGACAAGACACACATGTTCTTCCTGTAGAGATCTGAGTCCTGGTGTGCCATAGAAATAGAAAATCGCTATGATGGTTACCTTGGGAGTGTATAAAAGAAAAACGAGGAAAGGAAAACCTGAACGCACGACAGACAGAGCAAAGGCCCATCAGTGGGACGTACAGATTTGATTGATAACTACAGACTGACCTGACAGTATTTGGACTTTATTTCATTGGTGAATCCAAAGCAAAACCCTCCGTCAGTAGTTTTGTTCAGAATTGGAAGCTGCTTGTGGGTGTTTGTGAGTGCAACTATTGGCTCGAACAGATTGAACCTAAACTGCAGATCCAGACGTACTTAACAGGGCTAATAACCACATCCATAGTTAATGTAAAGCTCATCTCAAGATTTTATTTCTGCATTGCGAGCAAATTCGTTTTATGTAGTGTAGATAAAACAAACTGCCAGGAGTGATAAGTGGAAAACCATGAAGTTGAGTGTGCCATCGTAGTGCCCACAGTGGTTAGACTTTTTAACAGAACAGCCTTAATTACATCCATAGCAATGTACAATAATATTTCTCTTAAAGAGTTTTTGCTGGCTGCCTGGTTGGCCACCCAAAGATGCTTCTAGTTTTGCCTGAAGGTGGATATTATCTTCTGTCAGCATGGAAAATATTTATCCTCCAGGCATTGAAGCATATGTTTGTGTTGTTTCTTGTCAGAAAGAAAACATGAAAATCAATAATTCCTGCTCAGATTTTTTCCCTTTACAATGTGCCTTCAAAAACATATGGCAAAAACAGTTTCTTGCCTCTGTGCAGTTGGGAAGAGGAAAAGGATGTTGAAGTGTCTATTCTTTGTAGCAACGTACAGGCAGTTCACTATGAGCACAGCTATGGGAAGGGGCACACCAAAGTTTCTGGTCAATTCTGTTGTTTTGAAGCATTAATATTTGCAGCACCATTATAATAATGTTATACGGAATAATTCAGCAACATCCATACAATGCAGTTCCCAGGGTTTGGGGCTTATTCTGTATGTCCTTCATGATTACATGGAATGAATGCTTGGGTTTAATGGGAAGGATGGCTCTATGTCAGGAAACTAGAAGATGTTGTCACCTGTCTATAAAGGATGGTTACTGCCCAGTGTATAGCCTGATTTAGGCTTCCGTCTTCAAGTCTGCATGTTAAATTGAATGGTAAATCTTCTGTTGAAAAGAAAAGAGAAGTCAGAATGTATTTTGTCAGTAACATCCTACTGATATTTCTTCTATGGACAATTTCTTTTTTCCCAGAGCAAACATCACCTCCTATGAGATCCTGCAGATGGACTTTGAGATCGACAACACCAGCAGCCTGGCGGGGGCCCAGCAGATCACCTGGCAGGTGGAATACCCTCGAGATGATTCTCTGAGTGAGCTGGTGGTCTCTGAGATCTTTGTCAGCCGAACGGTGTTTGCTGGAATTGTTCCTCTTGCCATGGTAAGAACCTGCTGCTGCTTCTTTCTGCTCAATGTTTCCGCTGATTCTCGTTAGTATTCAGGGGAATGTGAGCCATTTTATTATGCGCTACTTCCTGTGCACCTGCTGCAAATGATTTAAATGCAAAAAATACTTTTCAATAATATTTTATTTACCTGATATGCCATAATGGCTCCTAGGAAACTATTTGAGTCTTTTGTGTAAATCCTTTAGTGTTTGTGGATTATTGGCCTGGTACATGGTAATAGCTCCTTTGGAGCCATTGTCTTCTGGTGTATTAATGTGACTGCCGTGCATGTGCTCTAAGGGTAAATGTTGCAATTAGCTGAGACATTTTCAATGAAATAAATTATCATGCAAGTGAGGAGAAACTTCATTGCTAAACCAAACAACTGGGCTGGTTTCTGCTTTGCTTTTCCCCTGAGAACCATGCAGACCAGTGACTGCAAAGTGTCCATTTAACAAAAGGTCCGCTTGGAGTTACAGGAAGAGGGCAAAATACTTTCTGAAGGTTTAGGTGCTGGATATATTTTCTATGCAGGGTTTAAGGTGCATGTACTAGGGTGACAGCCATATCTCTGTAAATTTGAGCTAAGCACCTCTGAAGGGTAAATTGTTTTTTCCAATCTGTCCCTCTGCCTGTGTCGTTTTTCTTTCTGTTCTACTAATTAACCAAGGAATATTGGTATTCTTCTCTGCATGGCCACTGGCTTCTCCTAGTAGGGCGAAAGCAAGGAAAGATAGTTCTAAAGGTAAACAAGGCCCTAAATAAATCTTATTTCCAGTTCCTACTGCCAAAGGCTACGCTTACTGACAGCAAGGGATAGAGAGAAATGATGTGTGGAAAAGTCAATAGAGAATTTTCTTCTAATAAACAGTAAGCATGACTAGAGGAGATGAAACAAACCTCTAATTGTGTGGATGGAACGTTATCAAGTAGCAATGATGAATCAGATATAAAATAAAAACAATGTAGTGCGTGAACTGACTTGCACATAGCGTTGCTGGTTCCAAATGGATAGCACAGGTTTTGTGCCATGCAGAGCACTGTGGGTGTAAAGGAAAAGCAGATCCAACCCCAAAGCTCATTGTCAATGCTGGATCAGAGCTTTGCCTCTTTCTGTGCCAGGGTTTGGCCAGGGCTTCACTTCATCTCTTTGCAGTTATGGCAGCTGCTTTAAGCAATCTCTAAATGTCCTTGGACAAAATCTGAGGCGAAACCTGAATTTGAAGTGCAGCTAATCTCACACAATTCATCATTATAAGATAACTGTGGAGTAGAGCAAAAAGCTTTATGGATTTATGCCCTTACCCCTTAATTGGGGGTCTCATGTGGGCTATTACTTGTTGCTGCATGTGAGCATCCTTGGCTGGCTTGGCCCTAGGCTGATAGAAGAACTGATGGCACCAGTGGCAGGAGCAGCAGCTTGTATTTGCATTTCCTCCCCTTACGATTGCCAGTTTGCAGTGCTGTTTCATTTAATTGACTCTAACTGATGCAGGTTCTGGCACTGTGTTGCCCAGTCAGGGACAAAAGGAGCTCAAGGAGTGTTTGGATGGTGCTCTCAGACATGGGGTTTGGGTTTGGTTGGTGCTTGTGGGTCTCTTCCAGCTCAGGATATTCTGTGATTCCTTCATTTCAAGATGTGTGTGCCTCTGTAGGCTGCTTTGGGCCTTTTAATGTGGAGACATCCGCATCCGTACTGTTTGGAGTATCTGTTTTGGTGCTGCAATTGATCAGAAGTTCGTTTTCCGTGCTACTTTCTTAAACAAGCAATAGAAAACAGAAGGAGCTACAGATGACTTATTCTGTCATTGCGTTGTGGTGGCTCTGGAAACAGCAGTGGGGATATTTTCCTCATTAGCAGCCTGATTTTTTTTAATTTTTTTTGGGGGGTAGATAAAGATGTGGCAGACTGCATAGTAACATTTGAATAATAGCCTGATGAAAAGAGCTGATTTCTTGCTTTAGTGGGTTTATGAAGCCCTTAACATAAAATCTGATGTTCTTAACATTTACATTTTGTAGCAAGCTTGAAAGGCATTTTTTGTTGCTTTTGTCTTTTTTTTTTTCTTTTGCTTTGGGGTTTCTGAGTGAAGACAGCTGATTTTTGCACATTGTCTAGCAAGAAAATAGCTTCTTATTAGCAGACAATCTTGCTGTAATGAATTGATATTGCAGCTTATTTCTGGCTAATCCTTTGGTGTCGATTCAGAAGCACATTAATAGGCACTGGTTTGAGATGCACAGAAGATGGAATGGGCAGGGAGGGTCTCCAGGTGAGATACTGGTCTATCAATTGCTCCACGCTTCGTTCTCTCTATATGGTACCTGTAAATAAGCTGGGGGATTTTATTTTCATTTTAGTTGGAAGAGGAGGACTAAAATGTATTCACAGGCTCTTGGGAATTGCCCCAGACTGTCCATTTTCATTTGGATGATCCTCCATCTAATAAATCTCTTAACTTATTTGTTGCCAAATTCGGTACATTCAAAATATATAGATAAATAAACATCAGCACTAATGAGAGAAAACGAAACAAATTTCATACTGAAAAAGAGTCCTCTTTCTGCATCATTGGACGCTTCTCCCCAGGTCCTTAAGCTCCTTCTAATTGAAACCTCCATTTTCCACAGCTGCACGGGGCCAGGCTGTTGGGATTTCCAGAGGAATGACAGCCAGATGGAAATGGCATAGTCCAGTGGTTCAGGGTTTGCTTTCTGAAAGTCATCTCTCTGCCTCTGGCTGGGCAGTGTAGGTGCTGTGCACAGTAGGAAAACACACGGGCAGGATGCAGTGGGAATGCAGACCGTCACTGGCTGACACAGCAAAGAAAAGAGAAATGCCAAATGGGTGATCACAACTGCATGCATCCTACTGCTGTCTCAGGATTGGGTTTGGGTGACAGCCGTGATAACCCCAGTGCTGCAGGAAGGACCAGCTTTCCTTGTGGAGTTGTTTTTGTCTCCTCCTGTAAATCAGATAAGTGCTTAGAAGCTTCAGTCCTATAGCACTTACTAGAGGATCGTGGTGGGGAAGGCTCTCGTTGTGCTATGCTGTCATTTCCATCATCCGCAGCTGCTGAGACCGGTGTGGGAGAGGAACCAACCAAAGCCTTGTGGGAAAAAACCATTGGGTTTTATGTGAGCATTGTTTTGAGACGTGAAAGAAAGGATGTAAGAGGGTAAATGGCACCTCTGAAACAAATGAACACACACAAACAACCCTTTTTTTTTTTTTTTTTTTTTTTTTTTCCATACATGGCCTTAGTACCTCTTAGCAGGTGACGAGCACCGGTTCAAAAGCAATTCCAAGTGTGAAGCACTCGCTGTACCGCTGGCACTGCTTCCAGCCCTGCTTAGGAGCTGATCCCAGATGGTATTGCTGTGTGCATTTTACACCATTTTAGAAACAGATTGTTTATTTTGTCTGGTATTCACACTTCATTGACTTATGCTGAGATGATCAAAGGGGACTCAGGGTCTTCCATACCTATCATACCTCCTGTTTGTGTTTTAAACTAAAGGATGATGTGTCTCCTGGAAGTGCTGATACTAATAGCCTGTCTTCTGTTCCTGGAAGGTCTTGTTTCTGTTGATAGAGCTAGATTGGAAAATTCACCCCTTCTGAGCAAGGAAGTCTTATTGATAGGATTTCCTAATTGGATATGTGCATAGTTCTGCTCTCATATAGAAGCATAAAAATACACGTATTGAGAGCAGGTGTCATAAGATGCCCGGATATAAAGATGTAGGGAAGTTCCTTTTTCAGACTGCGTTAGAAGCAGACGGTGAAATTCTAGGGTCTTTGGACAACAGACTGAGAAAACACATAGCTCCAAGCTGTAGCAACCCCTGAAATTGGAGTAATTCTAATTATTTTAATCCCAGAAGCAGTGCAGCGTGGTTCTTGCTGATGGGGAATGTGGATTTGAAAATGAATGCAAACAGGATATATCTGTGTTCCTCTATAAATACAACATCACAAATAATTCCGAATTCATTTTCTGTGAATTGTCTCACGTAAAATACACAATGCCACGTTGTCCTGCAACTGCATTTCTGATAGCTGAAAGGGCTCGGATAGACCCGTTTACATAGGGAAAGTAAATGCTAATTCCTAAAACTCTATGCAAATTAACAAATTATTTTTACTTTAAGTGCACTGTTATTATTTAGTATTTATGTAGCATTATATATTTTCAGAACACTTTACAGGCATTAATTAATCAGACCTGAATAAGCAAAGCTTGGTAAGAATGGAAAATTACATGGAAATGAAGGCACTCTTGCTCAGTTTTACCTGCTCCTGAATGATGCGTGAGTCACTTTTCATACCCCTAAAGGTACTTTTTAAAACACTTAGGGAAAAAATCTCACAGTAATACTGCTTAATATCCCTAAAAATGTTTCGTTTAGGAAAGAGGTAGGATTTATTCTGTCAAGAACTAATGACAGCACAGATGAGTGGCTCTGAAGAATGTAAATGCTGCTTTATCGTCTAATGCTGCGCAGAACTATTTAAGCTGATTTAATTCAGGTAAAAATGTATGGATGAGGGATTACTCCCTTAATTTGAAGTTTACCTGGGAGCTGCAGTATTTGACTCCAGGAAGTTTCTTTAGATGAGAACAGGAGGAAGACTGAGTTTTGTCTTAATGTTTCACCATAAGCTTTTAAGAGGAAAGAACTGCTGAGAAGTGTGGCCCATAGGAAGTGAATGGGATGGAGCACTGCCTGGACTGGCTGTGTGATGCCTTCCAGCTCGGGTACTGCTGCATGGTGCTAAGAGATCCCTAAAAACCTTTGAGGATCGGTATGGCTGTTCACTGATGCACTGTCAGATGAAAATGTCAGCTGCTCTGCTCCTTCGAGGCTTATTTGTTTTCTTTTTGACAATAACGACCTTAGGTAATTGATTCTTCCAACAGCTGGTGTGCAGATTGACACGTGGAGCTGAAGTCCCCAGAAGTATAAGTTATCCATTTTCATTGTGCCCAGCAGAATAGAGATTGAGGGTAGAAAATGGAAGTAAACTACTTTGCATGGTCTTTTTTGTTGTTAGTGAATATCAGAATCAGCATTTTGGTATTACAGTTATTAAATATAAACACTGTGGGGGATTTTTTTAAAGCAAATGGTATGGCACTGAAGTCAGATGTGAGCTGTGGATTGGGTAACATCTTCTGAAGTGTATGTCCTGCTAATTACAGAAACTGATGGCACAGATAAGTGCAGTCTGTCCAGCAGGGATGCAGTCCTTAGTCACCTCCATTGATCTAACCAGATGTAGGCTGGAATTCCCATGGTTATAGAAAGTTCCTAATAACGAGGCCATTGGCAGAGCCTGGCTCCTAGGGTACAAGGAGCAAACACTTCAAGTCCTCAGCCCGTCATGAAGGTTTCTGCCACAAATAAATGTGATTGGATTAATCTGTTATCTAACTAACAGTTGGGGCAAAAAAAGAGAAAAAAAACCTCCAGTTCTTTTAGAGAGTTTCTAGGCAACCAGGAACTTTGTCAAAGTAAAGCACAAGGTTCTGAAGAGATGTATACAGCTGTTTCTTGGGTTGTTTTTTTTTCTTTGTGAGGGTGAAGGCTTGAGGAACAATGGGTTTAATAACAGATGAATCTCTAGTGTGCTTGTCTTATCTAGGAAAATGATGGTTTGGTCTGTGACTGGCATCACTAGTGCTTTAGATATACGTGCTACAGAGCCTTTCTGGTATAGTAATAGGAGTGTAATTCCCTGTCTGTCATTATTCTAAACTGTTTTTCAAAGGCAGCAATCAATATTTCACTGGTTCTCACAGCCCCTCTGCCTGAAACATTTCTGTATATGTTAAAAGTATTTAATCTGTGTCTTCAGAAATCTCGTTTTCTCCCCAAAAATGTAAGCTCTTGGTTGACTAATGGTTGACTAATGTTGTGAATCACTTAGAACCACAGATGGCTGTATATACTTTAGTGAGGTTCTTTTAAATGGGAGCCTGAATAATAGCATCTCCAGTTGCTGCTAGCAAACGTGCTGACAAGAACACCCAGGAAAAATGGTCCTCAAAGATGCCCATTTCTATAACTCAGGCTGAAAGGGAATTGCTGAGTGCAACACTTTGCTTATTTGTTTTAGGAAAAGCAGGAATGCAGGGTGATTTATTTATTTTATTTTTTATTTACATCTCGCTTTGGCTGCCAAATAGCAATGAGCCACAGGAAGGCAAATGCAGCCTGGGAGGACTTTCAGTCGTGACAGCTCCTGAGCCCTTCTTTGGGGAAAAGATTTCTCCTGCACATTTGTTTTAATTCAGTCCGAACTGAAGGATGTCTGAAATAAGGTGAATTTGAGCGTCCATGTTCTTGCACAGAACTCTGTTGAATCCCGCTATCAGAAAGGGAGTGTTTAAAAATAAAACAGCCTTTAAAGATTTTTATTTTTCCTCCAGAAAGCTTTTTGGCTGATGGCAGTATAGCTTGCATTCACATGCCAAGCAAAGAGCAGCACCAAGCCAAGATGGAAGCTGACCTGGCCTCTGACAGAGGCTTACCTTCAGCCCATTGAAATGAAGGAAATGTCAATGGCAGCGGCACTTTTCTTCCCTCTCTCTTGTGTCAGTTATAAAACCTCAGAATGCACAATGCTGGAGTGGCAAAAGTTTCAGACTAGGGTCGGTCGTTTCTGGCAAACCCAGATGTTCTGCCTATTTTTTTTAAAGGTTGGTTAAAATGGATTTATGTACGCAGAGTCCCGTGTGCGTTTATCCATTGCATTTATGTGTATTTCTTACCTGAAATCATTCTGACCTTTGGCCTTCCAGTTCCCTTTAAGATGATCGTTGTGTCTCTGTTGTACCTGAACCACGAGAACATGATTGTGTCAGTCAGAAAATCGCAAGGGAAAAAATACTGTAAAGTACATTCAGCAAAAAGTAAGTCTTCACTCTGGATATATCAAGGACTGTCAAGGTTGTATTTCTTTTCTCCTTCTAAAATCAGAATCTGAGAATCTCAGATCACAGATTTCAAAGTGTATTTTAACACTGATTAATGGGAGCCGGACTGAAGCCTTGAGCATCCCTAAAACCCCACAGAGGAAGTATGTTCAACTCAAAGCAAATTAAATACTGTGGAGAGGAAAAAACCCAGAAATTCTTCATTTGTATTGTTCTATTTCTCATGCCCACAGTGAGCATTCTGTGTCTCTGCAGCAGAGATAGGATCTTCTGCAATTATTACCATCGTCAAATTAATTGTTGTAGGGAATTAAGTGGCTTTGTTTTGTACGGCTGTTCTGACAAGTGCAGGGTGAACTTTATGGAGAAAGATTAAATTCAGAAGGATTCCTTGAGACGTAGCAACCGAAATACGAACCACTGAAGATGTGATTAAGTTGGATCCAGGGGAAGGCTTTGATTGTGCTGAAAGGAGCGTGTGGGGAAAGCATGTCATGAAGGGCGCCCAAATGGGCTTTGTTCAGAGCCAGGCAATTTCGGCCTCGTTTGGGAAGGACATTCAGAGAAGCTATTTTGGATTAATCAAAATTGTTTAACAGAGAAAAACCATCCTTCCTTGCAGTACTCAGCTGTTTGATTAAACTCGATTAAATAATGTGCAAATATTTAATTTTGGGGAAAAAAAAGTATTTTCCTTAAGTGAAAATGCCCCATTCTGAATGTGGTAGAGTAGGACAGTTTTAATAACATCAAACTTCTTTGTTGGTGTTCTTCCAAAAATGAAATTCCAGCCAATTCTCCTCTATTTCGTGAAGTGTTTCAGTTTTGGCTGAACTGTATTTTCCTAAGAATATCACAATTTGTCCCTTTCACTCTCATTCTGGGCATCTGAACTCATTCTTGGAATTGCTCAGTGCCATCCATTGTCCCTTGTTCTTTCCCTCTGCTCAGTTAAACATACTCTGCCATTTAGTTCTTAGAGCAAAAATGAAAGAAACCAAAAAAGAGTTTGCTATTGGTGGGACAAAAATAATGGCATTTTGACTGTTCCTATGAAAGCGATGTGACATGACAAATTTTGAGAAGCTCTGTGAATAGTATTAATATTTATGAAGCACTCAAGAAAACAGCTATTGTGTGCCACATCCATCAAAGATAAGAATTGTATTCAACTGTGTTGGATGATAAACATTGAATGACAACAGCTAGAGATTATGTGCGGGATTTCATACTCATGTTTGACGCCTGCTTGGGTAAAAGCACCGTGTTATTCCACTGTGAACCAATAATTTTCTTTCATAAAATTAGATACACTTGCTGATACTTGTTACAACCGTTGTCCAAAACCTTAATGACTGCGCAGGGCATGCTGGTGCCAAGCGCTTCAGAGATCCTGTTGCAAGCTGCTCAGAATCAAGTCCTAAAGGTGCTATTTTCCACTAATTCCCCTCTTGGAAATCACTCTGATGCTTTCTTGATTGCAGTGATTGACCACATATTGCTAGCTGTTTGCAGATCGGAAGAGCACTGATTACCCCATGAAACGAAGGTCTCCCAGCCCAGCAAGATGGCTTTGAGTATTCTCTTTTTAAGAACTTGCCCACCTCTCAGCCACCAGGAGTGGAACAGAGGTGTCTGTGCCATAGCAGTGCCTGCTTACACCTGCACCTGGCCTTGTGTAGCATGCTCAGGAATGTCCCAAGTGCCTTTGTTTCATGACATGTTGAGGGATGTGGTTTAGTGAGAGCTATTGGTGGTAGGCAGATGGTTGTGCTGGATGATCTCGTAGGTCTTTTCCAACCTTGGTGATTCTATGAGGCTGCGTGTGTTGCCTGTCTGTTTTCTTGCCCTGCTTCCTTATTAAAGGTGTGCTGTTCTGGAGATTCTGCATTTGGTCAAATGAAGTCTGCACTGCACACCTGCATCTGTGGAAAGGAACAGCAGTTCCAACTTGATTGACAAAGAGCAGCAGAGACTCCGGTGAGGTGTTTCTAAATAAAGCTGTGTTTGGAAGCACTGCCATGTTCTCCTTGCACAAAGGGTAGGAGGACATCCAGGTATTCTTGTAGCCAGCGCGATCTCAGGTCTCCCTGTTCCATCTGCAGAGTTACTATTCTTAGAAAACCCTCTCCAAGGATGCTTAGGCACTAAATTCTTGTTAGAAGTAAGTGGTTCCAATAATAACTGCGCGGAGGAAAATGCTAAGAGGTGCTCTGCTGCTGAGCTGCTATGGCTGTGCTGCCTCTGGAGGGCTGTTTGCCTCCGTTCATTCGGGTTTGCTGCTTCTGTCTTTATAAGGATTTGCTGGTGGGAGCTCAGTGCGAGCTG
>JAOWBP010004343.1:4208040-4284316 GCA_028571105.1 Tragopan temminckii | reverse complement strand
CACTGACATTCCGAGTGGGAAGGACAAGCACAAAACCCCAGGCAATAAAGCAATCAGCAGGGCTTTTTGTTATGCAGAGGATAAAATCAGATAGATGGAAACAACAATAACAGAACAATGATTCAAAGTGCTTCTTTCAAAACATCTCTTGCAATTTCCAGCTGCCTCTCCTCTTTGTCACATCTCACTTCTCAGCTAAACAGCAGAATTTGTGAGGCTCTCACTTTGCCTTTGACGTTTTTCACTTGTTACTCAGTGTCTGTATCTGACCTCCAGCTCTTAAAAGCCCAGCAATTAAGCAAATTCCAAAGAGGATTACAACTGAGAATCAGAGGGTATAAAAGTGATTTAGCATGGAGTGCTGAGCATGACAAATCATTTTTGTGCCTAGACCTTGCTTTTCTGAAATGAGTTTCATTTGGAAGCACAGACAGACACGGCTGTGTCTGGGTGCCAAGTGTCAGTGCAGCCGTGCACCTTCTGCACTCTGCTCCTGCTGGGCTTCCTGAGGCTGTAGGACCTTCCATAGGACCAACTGCCTCCATGGTCATCAGCTTCCTTCTCTTAGGAGGAAATACATTATGTCATCCATGTGCAAACCAAACTTCCTGATTCTTTCCTTCCCTTTGGAAGAGCTTGCCTGAAAGCATTGTGTTTAGGAAGCAGAGGGATGCAACAAAGTGTCTGAGCATACACTGACGAGGGAAAGTTTCTTGAATGCTTTCCTGATGTGTGTTACTGTGTGAGGAGTTTGGCTTAGGCATTCCCTGTTGCTGGAGCTGATGCTTCATTGAGAAATGGAGAAATCTCTCATATGATGAAGGGTATTAGCATGCACGTGTGTGTTTGCGTGCGTCTGTGTATTGGGTTGCCTTGGAAACGAAGGGAGAAAGCATCACAAACCATAACATGCTTTCCATTTGAGGAACTTTGTGCTATTATAAAACTACATGCAAAAATAATGGCATTCATTCATCCATTCCATAACATCTTGCTTATGGCAGACAGCAGCGTGAGAGTGCAGGTCTCAGGTAAGATGTTGGGAAGCCGCTTGACTTTGTCACTGAGCATCCTCCTGAATGAATGAGTTGACACTGGTGAAATTGCTAAGAACATGGGGGGGAAAAATATAAAAACTCAAAAATGTTGACAGTGCTCCAGATGTGCACTGATGTCACTAAGATCTGAAGCAGACCTAGAGGATACACATCGCAAAACAACACAGAGAAGTTTACCTTATGTATAAGAACAGCTGTTTCAGCATATTGGCCTCCAAGACTCAGTATGTCGAAACAGCTGTCCGAGTGTTTTGGAGGTTAATCTGCTCCGTTAATCACCGTGTCCTTTTTTTTCCCTTCAAATTATAGTAATGCTCATAGCACTCTTTGTGGGCGTGTGGACAGAATGATAAATACAAAGCTTTACTAGTCATCACCAAAATGTATATTGGAAAACCTGTGTGTGGAAAAGCTGTCTTCAGACTGAGCCTGGCTCTCAGAAAAATACGGGTTGGTAACATAGGAGCTAATCTCAGCAGCCAGATTATGGTAGTTTCAGGGCAGGACATGGTTAATGAGAATCACTAGCAATGTTTTGTGAATGAAGTCTTGGAACCCAGCACATTTTCTACGTGTTCTGTCCCATCAATTTGCAGACAGTCATTCTCAGAAAAATCCACTGGCAATCCATGTGACCAGAAATAGGTAAAACCTAAACATCACTTCCAACCTTTCTAAATATCACCGCACGTGTAAAAATAGCAGAATCTTTACATATCATATCCCAGTCCACATTTCATGTCAGTTGTTTTTTTTAATGAAATGTAGGGTTTCTGTTTTTTTTTTTCCCCCCAAGAGACCATACTGAATAAGCAGGAAGAATATATTGTAAAAGCTGGGGAAATACAGGCTGCAAGAGCTACGCACAGCCATGCTGAATGGATTGTAAAGCCTGCAGATGGAACTGCTGGGTGGCAGCCTGGGACAGGCTCCTTTTTCACGTGGCCAAGGCTGAGTCAGCCTGCTTCCAGCCCTCTGTGACTTGCTCAGAGCAAGCTCACCTCATCTTCTCTTCCACTCCCATCTCAGCTTGTCATTAGGAAGAAATAGGGCTGCAGTTTCATTCTGGGTTGTTCTCTGTAATAGATTTTGTCACACTGCAGTGGATGTGCATACCAGAGTTCAATTGCAAGATTATTGAGGGAAAGATCCAAAACTAAATCAACAGCTTACGCAATTACATCTGATAATGAAGAAGAAGAATTTAAAAATGCCAGGTATTGCTTCATTTAAGAACTTACAACCTTTGGACAGTTTGTTAAAGTCAGTGTCATTTAAGAAAAAAAAATGAAACAAAGCAGGAAAATGTGTTTGTTATAGCTGCTGATCTTAGAAGAAGGGCTTTGGTTAGCACCTTGTGTTGTATTGGCCATGAGAACAAACCTTTGTTACTCAAAGCTGGCCTGCAGTGAAGCATGAGAATGTGAAGTGAAGCTGTTGACCGTCTTTTTCTGTGTTTTGTGGTAAGATGCCTTCTGGCAGTAGTTAGTGGCCTTCTGGAAAGTGATGAAGTTGCAGCATAGCAAAAAAAAAACAAACCCAAAGATGATTGAAACAGCTTTTGTTTCCAGATCCAGTTTATCCATCTTCAAAAGATTCCCACTGCCGAGAAAATCTGAAATCAGAGTACTAAATGAGACACTTTACTCACTGTGCTCTCTGTATATTTTCTTTGAGGACTTTCTTGTTCCTAGCCGTCAGAGGTTCAGCTCTTGTAGGTGAATGCCCCCACTGAGGTTTTGCAAACAGACGCAAGAAGTTGTTGTCTTTGAATGACGGGTTACCATTCGCTGTGTCTAAGACTCTGCCATTTTAGAGGAATACTTTGAAAGCAAATTTGCAGTGCTGGTTCTCAGAGAATTGTAGCACAGGTGGTGACTACAGTGGGACATAGGGACTACTGGAGAGTGGGGGGGAAAAGGGCACTTTCTTTCGTTGTCTTTCTCACCTGTGGGAAGCACTGGCCCATACCTGTGCCACGTGAGCCCATCTCAAGCACTGAGGAGGTGAGCTGCCATCCAGGAGGGCTGAATGCTGCGTGGTGTAAGAAGGGGAAGAGGAAAAGCCAACATAACAAGAAATGGAAGGTGAGGAGCCCTTCCGCAAATGTATAGGGGTGCTTTCAAGTGAGAGCACTTTTGATCTGGAATTCTGTGGTACATTTACAAAGGTCTTGAAATGCAACACTCTCTCCTTGTCATTCCTTCACTAAAATGATGTGTCAAAATGCCACAGAACCATATCTTTTCTTAAGCTCCATCTTCTCTAAAAAGCATATTCTTTTGTATCGGTCTGTCCCTGTAGCAGGAGCAATGACTATATAGCAAGAGGACCCCATCAGCTTCAGTACAAGAAAAAATAGGGTATTACACGTGGCCTCCTAACTACCTTACCACAGTAAACAATTTGAAATTCATACTGCAAAAGAAGAAATACATGTACTGTCATTTGGAAATTTGCCCACTTTTAGAGAGAAAGGAAGGAATGAATAGTTGACACAGCCAGTTTTGAGGAAGATAAATTTCCTTAATGGATGAAAATGGCAACTATTAATTCTCTTTGAACAGTCCAGTGATGGTGATCTATTTTCTCTTTGCCAGTGAGCTGGGCTGTGTAGTTATTTCATGTTAAGTAAAACGGCAGCAAATGGGGGACATTCTCCTCCTCCATGATAGTTCTTGTAGATGAATTCTTTAACATGAAGTGGGTAATTCTCTTTTTACTCACTTACTGTACCTAGCTTGTCTTTCTGGAAGATTGGTATTTTTCCCATTACTCATAACGTAGCAGGTTTTAAAGAAATAATTGTGAAGTTTGAATTGAATAATGCCTTAATGCCTTTTAAAGGCTAATTATGAAGATAATGCTTTGGAAGCAAAGATAGAAGTTCTTTTTTCATCTTCTTCCTATCCTTCAGTGCTTTTTGTTGGGACAGAGAACCAAGTCAGCCACTACTTTGTGCAGTTTGCAGACGTTTTAAAACTAAACATTTTAAAGATACTTTGGAGTCTCTGCTTGGACTGAGTTTGGCACAGAGGTAAGGACAAGGAACCACTGTTAAAAATTCTTTATCAAAGAAACATGCTGTGATTTTGATACGTGCTTGCTTTCACAGAATCACAAGTGAAGACCTTTGTCTGCTTACAGAATGCTTCTATCAAAAACCAATAATACTGGCACTTTCTATTCCTGTTCCTGAGAAGCATTAATGTCATCGCCCTTGTCTACTTATTGTCTTGCCCCATTTCAAACCACCTGTGGGATGGCATCAGAAGCCCTCTTTAAATGGAACATTCTGCAGTAGTTTCAAATTAAGAGGTATTCTTTTCTCTTGAGTGCATGTGGTTCTCTACTGCATTAGAATACATGGTAGTATGCTGCTATCATTTTCCACTTAAGAAAGGCAGCAAGTAAGACAGTCTTTCTTTCCTTGCATCTGTTACTGGTCGCTTTATTTGTGGCCTTCTGTATTTCTTTACAATCACTGGCATTTGTTTTGCTGCACAGCTGAATTTCAGTTAACCAACCAATAAATTAACTGTTTGAGATGTTGCATGCTCAGCATTTACAGCAAAAAGGCCATTTGGTAGGAAAGATGAGCAAATCGGTATTTAAACTGTGCAGAACCAGCAGCAGGTTTGAGTGTAATCTTGCAGGAAAGGCATGGATCTGGGACATGGAAAATGGGGATTCAGTTTCTCATTGTGTCAATGGCCTGCTGGGATTTTCCTGCCTCATTATTTCACCTGTAAAATGGAGATAACCATCTTGTCCCTTGCAAAGCTGCGAGCTGTTTTTAAAGTGTTGTTGAAGGATAAGATGCTATAAGGAGTAACTTAAATTAAACATTCAGGATGTAATTTTTAGAACAGATGAAGGCCGTATGGGAAAAGATGAAAGATTAAATAGTTTGATCCTGATTTCACAGGACTTTTACATTTGTGTAATTCCATGATCTTTGCTGTAATTGCTCTCTTGCACCAGTCTAGCTGAGAGCAGAATCCAGTCTTTCCTCAGAGGTTCTTCAGTTTGAGGGTCTGTGTGTCCCCAGAGCTGATGGACTCTGGAAGAACACAGTGGTTCTGAAAGCAGTGGCTCAACTCGTGAAGCACAGATGATATTGTCCTATTCTGCAGCAAATACAGACGCTGTGCTGAGAAATTCAATCATGAAAGATAAAAAATGGGATTTTGTTCTGAACTTGAATAAAGCAGAGGTCGTTCTTTATAAAGTTGAGCAGAAAAAGAAGTAATCAGACATAGAGGCAGGATGGATCTGACAGCACTTCTGAACAGGTACAAGGTGAACAAATAGAAAAATAAAAATGAAGAGCAAAAATGCAAGTCACATAGCAGCAGGGGAAGGAAGGAAGAAAAAACCTCCAGAAATCCATAGGGCAGTCAGAAGACTCTCAAACACTCAAAGAAATGAATGTTGTCATTTGAAAAAATCACTCTTTAATTTCAGCTTTTTCTTCTTTTTTTTTTTTTCTTTCCCCCAAAATACTCTCACAGGTGTCTCTTACCATTCTTGGGTTTTGTCACATTATTTTTTCCACGTCCAAAAAGTTTGTGGGTGGCTCTAAACACAAGAAGGAGGCATCTTCTGTTGTTTCTGTTTAAGCAAAAAGTACTTGTGGGAGCAGCTTGTTTGGACAGTGGCAGTGCAAGGACACTGTGTACAGTGTGGGATGCTCCCATGATCAGGGAATGAAGCACCAGAAAGCTCTCAGCTTGCAACCTTAGCAATGGCTGCTGCCTGGGCTGGCTATGGGCATGTTCTCCTTGTATGCTTTGTGTTTTTGCTGCACTGATTACAGTGGTAGGCAGCTTTGTGAAGTGAAGTAGATAAAAAGCATAGCTGTAGAAGTCTGTGTCACAGTTAGGAATCACGCAGTGGCATAAGTACTTGCTAATGTTGTCTTACAACAGAAATGTATAGGTACTGATTGTTTGTAATTGAAAACAGGAAGGAATAGAGTTCTCTCCTTTAGCCGTCAAGACTAAACTAGACATGTGAGCCCTTTAACAGGCAATAGAGAGAGAGAAAACTTCCAGAGTGTCACTTACACTGTTCTGAGATATGTGGCTGAGGCAGCAGCTGCCAGGGAGGGAATGGCACACTGTGGGCACTGGAAGGATTGCTGTGTGGGTGAGAGCTGGCTGTGGGCATGGTCTGCTGAACGGCAGTGCTGCTGTGCTGGGTGCGTGGATGTCACATCCTGGGAGCAGTCAGATGGAAGCCCATGGAATTACTTCCACGGGTGAAGTAAGAATATGTGGCAGAGAGAAGAGAAAAAAACCCAAAATCTTGTTTGGATAATCATAGAATCATTAAGGTTAGAGTTAGGGTAGCATGGCTAGGTTAAGGTTGGACTTGATCTTTTCCAACCTGAGCAATTCAATGATTCTATGTCACAGCTGCTTTCCCACATGCTTTGTTTTGCTCATAAATGAGTATTGTTATGCCACAGCCATTGTGTGAATGGCCTAATGTGTGCCAAAGGAGAAAGAGCCATGCTCCTTCCTTAAGAGGATGCTCCTGCAGGATGTTGGGAAGTCATGGAGGCATGCCGTAATTGATTTGTGCACTCTGCTATAGCATTAAGCAGCTGTTATTACAGAAGGACATGGATTTCTGCCCAGGTAGTGCTCACGGTAGATGATGAGCACACAGATTGCAGCAGTAAACTCACGTGATACGCAACCTTATGTTTCAGTGTCTGTAGTTTTGCACTTGTGAAACTGAAGCCTTTTCAAGCTGGTGAGTTGCCAACTTTTCCATTGCTCCCATAGCATAGAATTTCCTCAAAAAAAAAACCAAAAAAACCCAACAAACAAACAAACAAAAATACCAGCCCTTCTTGCAGCCTGCTCCAGCAGAAATTATGATGAGTAGAAAAGAAATTCATTGAAATGGTTACCAGGAATGTTGTTAAATGTTCTGAAACTGATGGGACAAAGATAGAGAAATAAAATTTCATGTTGTTCAGAAAAATTTATCTTTGATGACTGATAATACTCAAGTGAATCCAATAGTTACATTTCATAAACTAGATAAAACATGGCCTCCCTGGATTCTTCAGTGGAAGAAGCCTTTGACAAATGCTCAGGTGCTTGTTTCATGGTCGTCTGAAAAGAATTATTTGTTCATTGGTTCATACGGAAGCATACATCATTGCACGTGAGCAGACAGCTCTACCCATTTGCAATCCTCTTGAGGTCAGGGGGATATAATTTAATTTCAAATGGAGATGGCCCATACTTTTATTAAACAACAGAATATGGTCTTGTTTTTCTGGAATAAAAGAAAGGAAAAACCAGCAGCATTAAGTGATCTATGATATTCTGCCGAGAACAACTGGCACAGATCTATCAGATGAATGCTCAGGTGAGTTGCAGATTGTTAAACATAGTGCAAATTCCAGCGTGGGCGATTGGCAGAGTTTACCATAATACTTTTAGGCTGACGTTAGGTCCTTTATTTCATAGCATGCTAAAAAAGCCCAGAAATGCAAGCCAGGAGCTCTTGGAGTCTGTATTCTCTGTGCAAACAACTAAAATCAGATGTGTGATAGCTGTTCTTCAGCTATAAGAATTTCCCATTTCTTCTGCTTCAGGCATGTGCTTTGGAGTGATGGTGTCATGATGTTTAACATAGGTTTGGAGAATAGAGTCTGCTGGGACATAATGGGCTGAAGCAAAATAGCAGGAGCCCGTCCCATGAAAGGTCTGTTGCTGATGCAGAAGGCACTGGTACTTAGCTGAGCCAGTGGAGACTGCCTGACAGGTTGCAATTACTTCTGCCAAGTGCACCAGGCTGCATTCTGAACCTTTGCTTAATGGGGGCAGATCTGTTCTGAGTTATGAAAAAAAATAAAACTGCCTCAGGTCCTAGATATGACAGTGTCTGCTTCTAATCAGGTTTCACCTTCAGCAGCAGCTTTTGCTTATTCATCCTACATAAACCTCTAAATGAGCTGAATTTCCATCATAAAAAAAAACACGGAAATGGCATAAATCTCAACTTCAGTTGTTGCAAACTCCAAGGCAGAGTTTCCACTGTCTGATCACATTTGCTAGGTACACTCTGCTAAGATAAGAGCTTCCTTCAGTGTATCTGTGGCAAAAGGACAAGCTATAGAATGAGATTCTGCTTTGGAATCTGTATCATGCTTTTTCTGTGCTGTAGCAAATTGTTTTTGCAGCCTGCACTGTAATATGCATCCAGAATAATATTCAATTAGGCTAATAGTCGCTGCTTACATTGTTCCGTAAGAATCAGTGATTAAGAACTGCTCTGTATGGTTCAATCTCCATTAATTAATTTCCCCTGCAGAATGTATACACCTGCCTATTCTTCCTTGGGGATCCCAATATGAAGTAAAGCCATTTTGCAGGTAAACAAAGGAGGTAAAGGATGACCTTTAACTCTGACAGCAGCATTTGTGATTTACCATCTGCCATAACTGATGACTCCTGATAGCAATATAATAGATAAAAGCTGAAATGAGGGAACAGCTGGAGACAGAGGGAGTTGGAGGGGAATGGGGATGAGCTTCAAGCAGCAGGTGTGGCTTGGCGGGGCAGAATCACAGGATCATAGTCATTAAGGTTGGAAAGACCACTAAGATCATCTAGTTAGCCATCAGCCCATTGGAGGACTTGTGTGTAGCTCTGACACCTGAAAAACTGGCAAGCAGGTAATTTCACAGGTGAGTCCACTAGTGAAATGATATTTGCAGGATAAGAAATTAGCATTGTTCAGCCCTTCATCGAGGGCATTCAGCAGCACCAATCATCCAAAACCACCTGCATTGCTGTGGGCCTGGTTCCATGCGTGATGTGGACTGGCTGTGTAAAAGTAGGGAGGAAAAATGTTAAAGAAGAATGTGAGCTCTTTGCAAAGATTGTTTATGCGTTTAATAAACACAGTCTCAGTTGTTTGTTCTCACCACTGGGTTGCAAACTGGTAAATCTTACCTGATCTAATGGTGGTATACAGAAATAGCTTTCTAGCAACCTGACTTCATTAATATGTATTGGAAATCTAAAACAGTAGTCAGCTAGGAGAGGAAAAAAGTACAGAATTGCTTTGGATTATAATAATTTCAGCAAAGCATCTAATTTATATATTAAACTTGCTTAATGGGCTTATATTGCCTTGCTCTTTGATCTGAAGAAAAAGGTGCTGAATAATTTATCAAATATAAAAAAAAAAAAATCTCCTGGCCCAGCCCACACATCACAACCTGCCCTATAATTTCCATTTTCTAAGAGATGCCATTTCCAGGCAGGAGAACTGGTTCCTAAAGATTCCTTCCAATGTTACAAATGAATTTTTATGAGGTACACTCTGGGGAAAAAATAATAATGAAGCAATGCAATTCTGCAGACAAATGTTTCGGGTCTATGCCTTCCTCACTAAAGACAGTCATTTCAACTAAATGCCAAAAGGCATTTAGCTGTAACATTTGTCAGTGGAATAGGGTTGGCTTTAGGTTTCCCTCCTGATTTACAATTGAGTGTTTATTGGGTTTGCTGTACTGTAGCGTGTTTGGTTAACCTCTGAAAAAGCACATCCAGCTTGTATATTAATCACTAGGATGATGTCTGTTACAGTAAATTGGGTCAGTGCAGGGTTTCTGTGAAAAGGAGAGGGGCAGGAAAGGTGTGCTGGTGGTCCTAGGCTGGGGTGTGAGTAATAAGGCCACTGAGATGGTTCCTTGTATGATACATCACTATCTTCTTGGCTTGCAGTGGTTGGGTGAGCTGTGAGAGTCATGGTCCTGGTGAGGATTTAGGTCACTGTAGCATTGTTTAAAGCCTAAATATTAGGACCTCAGTGTCTGGAGTTCCTCAGGGATTCCTACTCCTGGTCACATCCCCAGTAACAGCAGTGCAGGAATCATAGCTTGATGTGGCTCTTGATGCCTCTCCCATTCACATTTCTCCCCCATTTGTCCAAAGCAATGAGTTGTCAAACATTTACCAAGGCTGTGTGCAGGGTTTATTCATATTTAAATAAAGCCATTATCCTGGCCTTGAGTTTCAGTAGTTTTCTACTCTTCCTCTTGAGTATTTCTCTCAGTAGTGCCATCTAATCAGCTTTAGGTTTTAATTAAACAGCTGTCATTTGCTTCCTAGTTCTGTTGCGACCTGATGTTGTATTAAATTTTAATTTAGCCTAGGCTGGATAAGAAGTAGATTCCTTCAGACAACAAAGAAATGCTATTAGCAGGTTACAGTTGTAATTAAGAAGAGTTCTGCTGAAGTACTAATGCATTCAGGTACAGAGAAGGAATGGAGATAAACACACACATAATTGTTATTCAAGGATAGTGCAGCAATGTGAATGTCTAGTTTCTGCCCCAGCTGCTTAAATTCCAGATCTTGGTCAAGATCCCATCTTAAACCCATGGCAGAGGAAGTAGGAAAGGACTCCATCTTTCACCTGGGAGCTGCAGGGAGTTGGAGGTGAGAGGTTGGTGCTGGTCCCTGGGTGGTGCTCCAGATGTCTGGGGATGCTGTGCCACGCTGTGGGACCTGCCCACGTAAATCAGTGTTATTACCTCTCTCTAGACCTCAGTGATGTTGACAGTAACCAGCAGAGTTGTTTTACATGCAGTGACACTTCTTTCTGCAGAAAACCTTGCTGTGGAAATAGAAGACAAACCTAACAGAATCTACCGAAGATGCAAATAAAAAAAAAGAAGAGGTCTGCTTATAAATCTAACAGACAGTCAATTAGTTCAGTTCTGCCTTCATATTTCTTCCTCAGAGGAAATACGTTTTGTCAGTCTATAAATAGCCAGCTCTTAAAAAGGTCTTTACACGGCCTATTATGCTATTGTAACACCCGATGCAGGCATCAGGCACCTGAAATATTGATTTCTATGGTAGAATTGCTTACCAGTGAAATGCACCTTTGTGAAGCAGCACCGACTAATTAGCACCGTGGGTAGGTGTCTGTACTTACAGGGATGGAGAGGAGGTTTGGGACAGTGCTGTGTCACCAGAGAGGTGAGCATATTGCAGTGCACCTACCAATGGAGGAGTGGCAATGTGTCACTTCTGAGCCCTTTTCTCTCACACTGAGAGTTCACAGAAGAATGTAGATCTTTCTGCATTATCCTTCAAAACATCAAAGTGTGACTTCAGCGTGGAAACTGAGCAGCTCTTAGGAGTTAATAGGAGACTGGAGGTTGTGGTTGGCTGTCGTCACACGGACAGTCAGCAGTTGGGTGATACAACAAATGGTGCAGAAGCAAAGCAGCTTACTCAGGCCTGCTGAGAACCTGATTCCAAGTCCACTGAAGTCAGAAGAAATCTTTCATCTGTTGTTCAGTAGGGCTTTGGATTGGACTGTGAGTGCTGCCTGCCCCTGACACGTAGGAGTTATGGAGCTGTGCTAAGAATAGGGGGTTTGGAAGCAGAATTAGGCACGCGTGCACTGCCCGTGACCTTGGCAAAAATACTGCTTCTCCTGATGCACTGAAGATGGTTGTTGAGGAGCACCTTAGAAGCATCCTGCCATTCTGCTGACAAACCAGGATGCAAAACCACCATGTCCACATCATGTATTCAGCATATGTTTATGTCAACTTGATGGTGTAGAAATATTTGCCATTGGTTTCCTGCCATCTGCCTACCTCTGCTGTATTTGTGCATGAAGCATCCTCCATTCATCTTCACCTGGTTTACACCACCCCTTTCCACCCATGCTGCAGCTAACTGTTCTCACACAGCAGTGAATTTTCTTAGTTTTGTTGGAGCCTCAGTCTTTGTAAAGGTTCTCCACTTGTTCTTCCACACTTTTATTTTTTCACATCTCTGTTTGCTGGTGTCCCTCTGCCATGGGTGGCAGCTGGTGATAAATGATCCCATTCAGCATAAACAAAACCCAGTCATTTACTGTGTGAAACATCTGGCTGGTGCCTGGCAGAGAACAGGACAAGGAGGATTGTATTTATTTCATGAGGTGTAATTCAGAAAAACATCTCTATTCAGGACAGCACTTACACATGTGCTTAAATCATGGAGAATTCTAAGTGTCAAGTTGAGCCACATACTTTTAGTGCTGTTTTGAACAGAAATGGACTGGAGTACACATTTAAGTGCCTTTCTGGAACATGACTGCCCATAAAGCTCTACTAGACTATATTAGTTAGCTGGCACTAGCATTATTAGTACTTCTACACATTTAATTCAGGCTGCTTTTTGTAGAAGTTTCCGAACATTGATTAATAATACATCTTAGTTGCAAGTATTTATTGGACTTCTCCAGCTGTCCTTAGCTGGTGGTCAATGCCCATTATTTTCTATCAATCTAGCTAGCAGACACAAGTAAATGATAGTGAATATATTTTCCTATGCAAGCAGCCATCAGATTTTCCACTAAAATCTGTTTATTCTTCCACCAATTCAAATAATGGAATTTAAAGTTAGATTAGTTGGAAGCAACTTTTTTTTTTTTCCCCAACTGGCAAGCAATTAGTTTTATGGAAGTTGAAAAATGAGCAGCAGATGGATTTAAAGCAGTATTTCTTCTTGAAGGCTTTTCTAGAAGGCTGAGCTGAATCTCTGTGGAAGCAGAGGTGGTGTGAAGCTTTGGGCCTGCAGAGCAGTGCTTGAGCAGAGACGTGTTCCTCTGCAGGCCTCCATCAGAGCTGTTCCCCTCCCGTCTGCTCTGCTTACGCAAGGTAGGGACCTCTGGGCAACTCACTTGGCACAATTAATCAAACTGCAGCCACGCTGAGATGCTGAGGAAGGCTGTGTTAATGCAGTCATTAGAGTGCCAGCGCTGTGAATTCGTCAGGATTAGAGAGAAATGTGGTAAAACATCTCCAGGTGGGATTTTGATGGAGAAAGATTAGAAAAATTGTATGTGACATTGCTTAGTTGGTAATAGCATGCCTCATGCATGGTTTTTCTAATCATATATTTATGTCCAGGAAAGGGACAACTGGCTCAAGTGTTGGCTGAACCAGTATGAAAGAAATACTGTTGCTGTAGTGCTTGGCAATTGCCTCCTACATCCCGGGCATGATTTGGGACATAAGGGTGGGCTGAGCCACTGACACGCCTGGAGATGGTGCTTGAAACGCGCTGAGGTTCTGCCAGCCCACAGATGTGTCTTCGCGCGTCATTGCGTTATGGATTTCATTTCCACAACAGCCAAACCTTTAAATGGGCTCAGAAAGAGTAAATCTGTATGTCTGTCAAACTAGAACTTGGTGGTCCAGACACAAATTTTGGCCTAGAAAACTGTGACACCATTGATTGCAAGGTGTGTGCAAGGAAGCGTCACTCCCCTGTCCGAGAGAAGGTTTTGGTTCTGTGGTCTGATCTCTGCAGTGTCCTGTGCTTTTTGCTTCTCTAATGCCCGTCCCACAATTGTGTGTGTGCATACAGGACGCAGAAGTCCTTAACACGGCCATCCTGACGGGCAAAACGGTGTCAGTTCCAGTCAAGGTTGTTGCAGTGCAGGAGGATGGGTCGGTCGTCGATGTTTCAGAGTCCACCGAGTGCAAATCAGCTGATGAAGACGTCATAAAGGTAAGGCGCCCACGTGAGATGAGCATGAGGGAATCACGAGTTTTTTCTCTTGCCTTCTCCACTACCAGTATACTGGGACCTAGCCCACATTTGGGGTTTTGCATGGTTTTATACAGTCGTAGCTGTTTCTGCACCTGTGGGTGGCTTCCACTGTGCAATAAGGAAACTGGTCTCCAGAGGTTATGCAGGGTTAGCACATTTCTGTAGGCTGACATGGAGCCGTTTGTGCTGGTGCTTTCCCTAAGGTATGAGAGAGGGCGAGGGATGCTGAAAGTGTGTTCCTGGTCTTTGCTGCTGGACAGCCAGAACTAGCAAGAAAGAATGTGTTGTCTGATACATCCCACGTGGGAAAAGTCAGCTTGTTGTGCAGGAATCTTTATTCTCGCGTGGGTTTTCTGCATTCATTATTAAATACAATTCCTATTTTTGACAACACTGCATGAGCTCATTACCAATATTGGGAATAAATTATATTCTCTAAGACAAACAAACAACATCTAACTTGTATTTTAGTTCCAACAAGAAAGAAATTCCTATGCAGTTAAAGTGCTTACAGGGCTATCCTCTTTTTGAGACTCTCACATGAGAGATGACACCCACTTGATCATAAGTAGCACTAGAAAAGATGCAGTGGGTTTGGGCAAAAGCCTCAGTCAGGCTAACTCTACTTTCTTTCAACCTTTTTCATGTCTATTTATCTCTATTTATCACAAAAGCAAATTATTCATAATTACGAATGAAGTTAGTGAGAAAAGGCATATGTGCAGTTGAATCCTCAGAGTGATGTCTGGCACTTTCCAAACCTCAAAGCATTTTGCAAAGGAAATCAGTGTAATACTCCTTTGTCATGAAAGTGACTCTTCATGAAGGTGATGTTTACCTTCAGCCATTGATGGAAGAGATTTCTCAAATCTCTATCCTGAGCTCTCGCTATATGTTGGATGGGGAAAGAAAAATCACATTTTGTTTTTCTAGTAACCAGATTTCCATGAAAGCTCCTACCAAAAAGAATGTAAATGACTGTCTTTGTTTATAACTGACTTAATTCTCAAAGGAATAATTTATTTTGATACATTTTGCTGTTCTTTTTTTGCTGTGTCCTATGCAACTAGTTGTCTCTAATTGTGGCTATTATTTATCAGTTGACAATGAAGTGTTCGTGTTATAAACTCAGGCACCAAGTTATATATCAGTAACATTTTGCTCAGGCTTCTCCTCTTTGCACTTCAGAAAACGAGGTCTAAAAGATGATGTGTGGACTTCTGTTTCTGTTGAGTTTATTGGATTTCTAGGACTCACTATTAGAAAATATGGGACAGAACCAGATACAAAAAGATGAGGGAAAGAACTCCCCTTCCATTATTTCAAAGCACTGCTTGTTTAAAGTCCATTTAGTTCAATCAGCAGTTGTCCATATGGATGTCCTGTCAAAGCTGGCTATGAGGTTGTTCTGGTTCCTGAATTTAAAAGGTCCACTGAAGCTGGCAACAACATAAAGCTTGACACGATCCCTTTGAGCGGAGACATGATTGCCAGTTGCTTTCCTGGATTTACACACTTCAAGAAAGCAAAGCTCTTGCCCTTTGACCATCATCTTTTCTAGCTTTTAAAAATGAGTTGTATTTCTAGGTGGAAATAGATTTGTTCCAAAACACCTTCAACTTGATGAGGGTCCTTCCATCTCTTTCAGTGATTTGGGGAGACTGGACCAAAACAATGGCCAAAATGCCACACAGGTTTTACAAGATTTTCACTGTACTTTCCCCCAACTCATCCTTTATTTGCTTATTTCTAATGACTACATTGGGTATAAATCCAGTCTTCGTTTTACTCCTCTGTGCAATTTTTTGGGCATCAAGTCGCTGATAGAAGACAGTGCCTTGGGGACTCTTTCCCAGAACTGGTACCCAAGTTTGCTAACTTAATGAAAATATAAAGGTTTGAATATGGTCTTTACTCAGTTCTGCTTCCCCATCTTGGTGATATAAACAGTCTCAAAATGGGTGTAATGTTATTCTCGTGAAAATTTGAGTATCCTTATAATGGATTTCAGTCACAGATTACTGAGAGGTGCTTTCAGTCTGCATGCTATTCAGGCTTAATTTTTTAACTGGAAATATAGGTACTGGTTGCAAGATTGAATTCATAACGATGAATTGGCTGAGTTAAAATTTAGTACATGCTGGATGTGCCTATATTTTTTTCACAAAATCATGTACCTGCCTTTAGAAGCCCCTTTGGTAAACTCAGTATTGACTTTGCTTCTGGATTTGTGTTGACTTTTCTATCGTGGTCATACTGCTAAACCCTCTAATAAGGGTTGTCAGGCATTTTGGATGTATTTACCTAATTTTGATCATTTCACTGTTAATTCTGCCTTTATTGTTTCTTTGTAATTGGAGAGATATTCATATTCTTTTGGGCAGAACAGAATGTTGCATTCTTAGCCTTTTATTTCTGTTTAATAGCTAATGATTTAATAGACAATAAATGAGACGATTCTTTGATCACTGCTGTAACACCATTATTTTCAATTAAGACACAATGAACTGAAGCTAATTTAAATAGAAACAGACTTTGGCCCAGGCTGTTATGTATTTATACAAAATGCACTTAGATGGGCAGCTACCTTGGTATCGTACTGACAAAAATACTACTGGGAGGTGGCCCAACAGACCACCTGGTGATGAGTGATTTGTCTGTAGACAAGGGATGTGAATCTCTCCTGCTCAAAGCCATACATCCCCTCTGCCTTACAGTATAATAGCTTCCCAGCAAGAGAGTAATTCAGTCCACATTTTTCACGGCCTACATAATTAGTGGTAAATACAATGAAACACATCCATTACTTGACATTGCATTTACCTACCTTAGTGTGATTGGATCGTCAATGGAGTCACACAGATCCACTTGTTCAGTTGTATTGCCATCCCTGGTTCCTGCAGTTGGGCACAGGCCATAATACTGACCAACCATTTTGCCTTGAAATGGCTTACGCTGTAAAAATTTGAGATGAAAACATCATTCTTGAGTCAGTGAAACTCTCGTGTTTATTCCGTCATTGAAAAGGAATGTTTAATGTTTTTGGCATTTGAAAGAAAAGAATGGCTTTATGATTAAGGCCCTGAAATGCTTCTCAGCATTTATTTCCATATCTTTTGCTGATTTCCTGTGTGACTTTGTGTAAGACAGTCATTCCTCTTGGAATCTCACTTCCTTATCTGCAAACAAGGCTGAGAAAAAAAATCTTTCCCATCCTCAGCCTGCCTTACATAATTTTTCAAGCTACAGTTGACTCTGAACGGACAAAATCCTTATCTCCAAAAGCCCCATTAACTTCAGTGGTCTTCTGCCATGGACTCTCTTGAAGGTCTTCTCCCAAGTCTTGTTTTTCCTGCAAATCAGAACTAAATAGGGGGGTGAAGCTGAAAAGTTTACGAACAAGTTGCTCAGCTATTCTGGTTCTGGGAGATAAAGGAGCCTGTAGACAAAGTGGGATGTGCTTTTTCTATATGTGTGCCAAACCATGGGGCCTCCTCACTGGTGGGGAAAAAAAGCCTTGAAGAAAAGGGTTAAAGCAGTTGTACCTTGGCAGGGACCTCCTTTTCTTGACCATCATGTCAGGATATATAAGCACTGCTGAGGTTTTCCTGGTCTGCCACAGTGGGTTTTGCATGCTCCTCATTGGCCTCTGAGCCATTGTTAGAGAGAAATGATGGAGGGAACACCTCAGGATGGTTGTATTGCATGGAGAAGTCTAGCCTGATGAGCTTTGGTGGCTGTCAGTCTTTACAGCTTCACAGATGCTCCGTGCAAAGTCTGTGAACTCCTTTTCCTCCCTTTAGAAGCCTGAACCGTAGTAATTGCACGAGAAGAAAAATTCTGAAAACACTGTAGGTATGTGTTAGTCAGGAACATCAGCCACAAAGCGGCGTCAAGTGAGGAAATTATAATGAGGACAGCTTCTTAGTCCAAATGTTTATCTCAGTAGTGTACAAATGAAAGGGAGACAGCTGCCCAATTAATTCATTCTTAGATAGTAATATTTTCATGTTCTTTGCAAGTTACACAGAAATTGACTGATGGTTCAAATTAATGTCTGCTGTAATTCACATGGCTTCCATGGAGTTACGCCATGGACTAATATAGCCTGACTTTTTTGTAACAGAACAGGCCCTCAATGGAACATAAGGGAACCAGAGGGCCTCAACCTCCTCATTTCTGCCCACATGTAAAGTGCAATAGCAACAGGCTCAATGTGCCCAAGCAGTGGCATACATTAAAACAGTGGTGTTACAATAATATACCATGAACTCCATCTGTGCAAGAATGCACTTTCTTGTTAGCTTGCTAGAAAAAAACACTTCAGTGAATTATTTTTCACCTTTTCATAATTTCCTGCCTAATTATAATGAAAGTCAAATTCAAACCGTTCCCACCCCCTACTTTTCTAACACAAACCTTATCTTGAACTCTCCATAATTAATGTTAAAACAATAGAAGACCTAATTTTGCTTGCAGCAGTCGGCTAGGCATTATCTAATGTGCAGTAAAACAAGTGTCAGAAAGGGAGGAAAGGCAATAGCTGAACTAGATTGAATCTGCAGAACGTTCTTCCCTCTTTCAGAGAAAAGCAGATGAATGACTGAGGACCTTATTCAACAGCTGAGCACAGCGATCTCTAGCCACAGCTACGTGGGCCAAAAGGGGTAAAAAGAGGAAGGATAGGGGAGAGATACTGCAGCTCTTTAACTTAGATTATGCTGAATTTTGGGAGTGGACCCGCAGCACATTCTTAGGACGACTTACAGAAAGAAACAACTGCCTGCAGTTGTTAACACAATGGTTTATGCAGAAGCTCTGAAAACAAAAGCAGTGCTTGTAATTTGCAAGTTCTGCAACTGTGACGCCATTAAAGTATGCGATCAAGAATGTAACGTACATAAAGTCGAGCTAATCTTATTTCTCCATTTATCATATTTTTGAGTGCCTATCACTGCATTACCTGAGAGCTTTATTTGTCATCACTTGCTCAGAAATTAGCTCATTCTAGGAGTCCAAACTCAGTAAGCAGTGAAAACGCTCTCTTCTCATTTATATGATGGATTTACTTTTGGTGCCAGTTGGTTTATTACACAATTCATTTTGAACTAGATCGTCTTTTTTAAGTGATTTGTTTTTTTCTTCTGTGCTCCTGAGGGGTTTGAGATTGACAGCACCGGAGGGTTAACCGCTCTGCTCACCCCAGCACAGGGCCAGCTCGGGGCTGCAGCAGGCAGCTGTGCAGCTAGAAAGCTTTTCAAGTGCGGGTGTTTAATTGGGTGAGTCCACCTCTGTGCCCAAGTAGTGCTTTTAATCTCACCTGATTAGTGCCACTGAATCAGTATCATCAACTCCATGAAATCAGCTGGTAACAACCTGAAGTCACTGTTGACTTCATTTCATCCATCTTTGACAGATGGACTCTGCAGTCCATCACAAATCCTGAAATAATGACTCCCCCTGATGCTTGGCCCAACCAAGATGCTTATGGCAGCAATGTGTTCCTTGGCCAATCAGAAGGATGATTTAGGAGGTGAGGATCCCGCCCTGGATTTAGGTGTTTGCTTTACCTCCCTGCATTACTCCAGCCCTGCTCTGTGAAGTTGCTGGTCTGTAGCAGTAGCGCCACAGGGATGACCAGAATACTTCTATCTCAGAAGGATTTATTGGCAGAAAACCTGTTGGAGACTGTGGATTGTCTTATTTTATACTTGTGGACAGGTTTACCTAAGTTAGGGAAATAACACTGAGCTGCTTGAAATGCATTAAACTTGTAATTAGAGCTTCTGGTTTCTAGTTATTCTGGCCAGAAAACAGCCCCTTTGCCCCCAAACAAAATTCATCTCTATGAGTCACAAGAGAGAGACAGGAGAACATGGCAGATCTCTCAGCAATATGTCAGCTGTTGAATTAAGGATTTTGCTTTTTGTCGAAATATCAGAGGTTCTGACATTTAGGTCACCAGATTCTGCTAATTAGTTTCCTATCCGGACAAAGCACAATCAGAAAAGAGTAGCACAGCCACTTACTGAATATTAACAGATTTGTCTTAAAAAACACACTTGCAACACAGCAACAGGTTGAAGTCTATAGTGTTCTAAGAATGTGCCAAGCTAAAACATTGGGTTTAGAATCATATTTGCACACAAAACGGCTCCATGTATAGCAATAAGGATGACAGTGAGGCAGTGTACGAGATCACATATTGAAGAATTAATATTCTGTACACAGTACACATTGTACACAGTTTATAGCAAAATATATGTGTGTGTCTTCCTGAAGCTATTTTTAAACACAGTCTTCAAAGCCAGCTTGAGAAAACAGTGTTTAGTCTGGGAGAGGATCCGTTAAGAACAGACCATGCCGACATGTGCAATTACACAGATTTCGGCAGAGATGCTTATGGTGTCTTCCAAGAGACCAGCTGCTGCTTCAGAGGAAGAAAACAATTCTATGGCGTAGCATTTGGCTGCTCTGAGAGCAGAAATGCAAAGGGCATGGATCCCAGTCCTGGGAAACAATCATTAGCCTGAACTGCGATATTGCTCAGGATCAACTCTGAATATTTTATACTAAGAGATGCACAGAGTAAACAGCTCAACAGAAGCAAATGTAGCAATAAGAGACTGTTGTTGAGAGAAAATTGACAAATATCTGGAGGCTTTTTCTCCAAGTTCTGTAGGAAATTAACCTTGCTTTATAAACTTTGATGCGGTGGGGCCATTTGAATATTTTAATTGAGGCTGTGTGAACCTCGTGGATTCTCAGGCACTTACACCTCTTGAACTGTCATTCTGGCTGGGCAAATTAACTCAGATTTCCATTGTCATCATAACTGAGGCCAAAACGTGCTTCCAGCTAATGTCTGTGCGAAAGGCACTGAGGTGACAGAGGTGTTCCAGAGGGCAGAGTCTGCTCCGTGTGAATGCAACAACAGCCATTAGCTGTTAGCTAAGGGATGAGGAAAAAGTCCTTATCTCCACCCTCTTTGCAGAGGTCGTAGTTGAGAGAAGAGGGACTGGGCAGCAAATGATGCTTTCTGGACAGCAGAGCCTCCCATTTTAGGTAAGCAACAATTTTTTGAGCATGGAGGTGCTGCGTAGCAGCAAGATGGGCGTATGATGCTGAATCTTCCAACCCTCCTAACAGGCTTTATTTGCAGAGAGCTTTGTGCTGAGGCAGCAACCACCACACTCCGCCACCAGACCTTTGCATCCATCCCCCCGGCTCTGTGGGCCTCGATTGCGTGTTGGAATGCAACTTGAGGGTTTGTTTCGGGGTTTAATTGCTCCACACCCACATTTCAGTGACTCCAAGATGCACTCCTTTGAGCTACTTAACAGCAGCTGAGGATGGGGATGATGAGCCTGACACACTGTCGTCATTCTGAAGTGCAGTTAATTCATTTGACATGAAAAGCACCTACCACTGACAGCAACCAGCTCCCCTTCTCCGCTGTGGGAGAAGGCAGTTTTGTTCTTGCTCTATTTTTAATTAACATTTTTACATTCTCACTGTACAGAACTGGAAACCAGAATGAGAACTATTTTGCCTTCGTTGAAACAGCAGCAGGATGAGAAATACATGTAGCTGGTTGCATGAAGATTGGGGTGCAGCTGTGATCAAGAGGGAATGGGGAAAATCTAACCAGAAAGGACAGTAGCTAAATAGCGGATTAGTGAATTAGACAAGGATGAAGGAACAAAAAGAAGTTACCAATGGTATTTTTTCTTCTGATTACATGAAGTACAGGGAATGGAAGCACTTGCTGGGGTGTGGCTTTGTCCTCCTCCAGTTCTGCTGTGTGCTGTAACTGAGTGCCCACCAGGTTCCATTGGAGCAGTGCTGAGCAGTAACTAAGTGGCAGGATTTAACCATTTGTTCTGTGTTGTGGATTCTTAAGGTCTGATTTATACAAATATCATTGGACTGAAAGATTAGAAGAGGAATAAAACCGTAACGCACGTAATTCACTCCCACATCAGAGATCTGTTTCCACTGCTAGAGGTCAGCAGTTACCTTTGTGTGCTGGGATCACAGCACAGGCATCTCTAGAACTTTAAAGTTTACATTTGTTTAATGGGAAATAGCAACTAAATCCATTACGTCTACATTTTTCCAAATGGGGAGAAGCCAGAGCATACAAGCATGTTCTGGCCAGTGAATGAGTAACTGTGCAAAGACAGCCAAGGCAGACAGATCTATGCTGGAAATAAAGATGTATGTATCCCTGTACATAAAATCTGTGTTATGTATACAGTACAGACTGCATAATGATTATTGCTCCTGTTCTATTTTTGCTGCCATAATTATTGTGCAAATGGTCGGATTTGCAGTGAGTAACAACTACTGCCATGCAGTCCTGTGTTAAGTCCTCCCTTAAACATGAGTGCAGTTCAGAAATCTGTCATGAGCCAGAAAAAGGGATGTACTGTAATCAATGAAAGACTGCTGAGCAGAGATGCATGAACTCCTTGAAGTGCCAAGAATGGACTGTTAAATACACATACCCTTCATTGAAGAAGATCTGAGCGTTCCTTTGAGTTGCATGCATTTATTATTTGTGGAGTATTGACGATGTACTCAGCTCTGTATAAAAAGCAGTGCAGACGCTGTGCCTATCCTACAGATCTCACAGCTGAATGAGAGCTGCACAGGGCTTGCTACAATATAGACGTTCTGGGAGGTAATCCTTTATTGAGTTACTTGTACAAATACCCAGAGCAGCTTAGCAGTGAGGAGGGAATGGCATTGCCCAGGGAACAGAGAATGGAGATTGCCCAGCAGGACTGCCAGCGAGGGGGAGTGCTCTGCTGGAGCTGCACTGGCAGAAATGATAAGTTCCTAGCAGGAAGCACGATCTCCTATTTATATGCTGTATTTATTTGCGCTTTTCCGATTCCTGCTCCTACGATTACTGCCTGGATTTAATTTACAACCCCTCCCCGGTGACTCTCTGGTTTCCTCCTGAAAAAATAAGGGAAAATCCTTAAGACATGCAGTCCTTCCTTAGGTCTCTTACACTCACCATTATCTGCTGCAGAGCAAAATTAATGCATACCGTTCCTTATTGTTTTCCTTCTTAATTCATTTCTTTCTATAGAGGCTCAGCAAGGACCAATTTTCCAAGCGAGTTTTTAATCGCCTGAGCCCAGCGTGATTACTGTCCTCCAATCTAGTTGCCATTTGATGCAATCAGCATTTCAGAATACAATGATTTTTTTCCCCCAAACATGAATGCTGTATGGCCAACTGATGACACTTGGCTTCAAAGAAACATAAAATCTCAACAGTGCTGCATGGAAGAAAATAACCTGATTGTGAGGACTCCCCTGGCCGAATGCGTGAAAATAATGTGAAAGAGTTTCTTTCCAGAAATGGTGTAATACGGAGCACAAAGAAGTGCATGATTCCAGTAGGGAGGGTGGGGAGGCAGGGAGGGATGGGCGGAGGAGCTGGGAATGCAGCGTGCTCAAGGGTTTCTCACTGCTGGAATGCTTTGAAAGGGCCTTTCAGGAGTACACGTTGCCACGGGAGATTTTCTCTCCATTTCTTTTTCTGCCACCCCACAAATCAAAGATTACAATACACCAGTACTGGAAAACTGGAGACTTGAGGAGCTCCTGTCATGCAGAAGCTGTATCCTTCTGGATTTTCCCAACCTGCAGCGAGTTTAGCGTGAAAGATTATCAGTGTAAAATGAGATAACCCTTCCTTGGGCGAAAGTGCTTACTGTTGTGTTTTTCACCACGTTCTGTACATTATAAATGCCAAGGCTACATTTGCAAAATTAGCGAGTGGTGATCAGGACCAGAGTGCCACAGGCAGGGGCAAAGTAACACAGAAGCAAATAAAGGATGGGGAGGGGATATCAGCTGCATTTTCCTTGCAGATGCCCAGAGCTGGGTGTCTCCTTGCAGCCCCTTCAGGGACAGATCATGGGGAGGTCTGGGGAATGCCTCTTTGTCTTCTTATGCAATAAAGCCTGGGGAGGTAAGAACGCAGGTACAGCTGACAGAATGACTGCATTAGCCCTGAGATTGGGAAGATCCATCCAGCAGCCTCACTGTGGACATGCTGGGGGGCTTTTCTTGTGTGCACTTTGTAGAACAAAGCCAGTGCCCACAATCTATGCATCCTTCCCACTGTTCTCTGCAATGCAATGTGATTCCAACTATTTAGGTTACAGCTTGTTTGTTTTTTTACAGTGTTGTTGGTGAGTATGGTTGTCTAAAGTCTAGTAGACAGCCATTTGCTGGGACCTTCTGTTCTTTGCAAACTTGACAATGTGGCTTGTTTAATCGCCTTATGTTATTATTGATATTTTCATCTTCTCTAACTAATTTTTGCTGAGGAAAAATGTATTATTGCCAACTCTGATCTCCTTAATTCTGGTAAGAAAATGCCTCCAGCTTCATCCCGTTTGAAGGAGACACAGATGGTTTTGTACAGGATCGTGACTCTTTAGAGAAGGCTGCTGGCATTGTGTGAGTGTCTGTGGGGTCAGGACAGGAAGGGATCCTATTTAGCGAGACTGGAAAAGAGCTGGAAAGGTGTCTGCCATTGCCTGTGTTTCAAATAATTGTTTCTCTGTCACTGGGAATTCAGAAAGAGCTGCAGCAGGAAAAAGCCTGAGGTACCTGAAAGTGAAGGTGGTGCTAAATAAAGAAAGACAGGATGTGACTGAAAGGCAAAAAGAAAACTAAGGGAAAGAAATACAACACATCCTGAAAAGCAGGGATGGAAGCAGAGCAGCTCAGCCCTTCCACCCCCTCCCCCCTGGCTCAGGGTGGGACACTGGTGCACACTGTGCTGCAGCTGCTGTGCTCGTGCTCTCTGGAAGGCAGTGTGGATGCCCAGCTGTTGTCCACTGAGTTATTTTGTTCTGGTTTTGGCTTAGGAACGCTTGGTCAGTATCTTTCAGTGCCATGAGGTGTGTGAGATGTGAGCTGCAGAGTGCAGGCATGTTTGCTTGTCTGGATGCCCACTGAGCAGCACAGGAACGAGGAGTGTGTTTCAGTTACACCCATCTGAGTAAAATCTTTGCTGAATAAACCCTCTGGAATCTGGGCACATAGATGGAAGTGGTGTGGACTATAGATTGAGGAGGCAGCATACAGCTGCACAAGAATGCTAAGTCAGTAAGCACAAACACCTGCACTGAACACGAGTTCACTAAAATCCAGTGACCTACTGCAGACACAGTCCATGTTAGGTAACAAGGAAGGCTGCAAAGTGTAGAAAAGCAAACATCTTACTACCACAGAAAAAGTGCTCTTTCACATTAAATCGATAGGACTACATCTCTGACCTGCATAAAACATGAGACTTTAATAGAGTCATTGCAGTAAACAGAATCTAATAGCTTTGGTAGCTACAAGTTGATTTCAGAGATGCCTGCTGCAGGAGAATGCCCTGCTATCAAGGTGAGATTACTGGCAGGCAGGAGCAATTTCCTTCAAAGTCATGCTCTCTCTCTTGTTGAAAGTTTGAAGTCGAGCAGTAGTTTTGAAGAGAACATGAGCTTCTTAAAGACAATTAAGAGCAAAATAATTTACAAAGCCTTCAGTACTGTACTCATAACTATAAAACCACAGGACAGCACTGGTTACCTTGGGTAGGGCATGCCAGAGATACAGTATTAGCTGCACAGGATTTGTGTTCTGTTTAGGCAGAAATGTGACAGCCACAGCACTGGGTTCTTTGTCACTATTTAATTTTGTCTCTCTGTTTAATGCAAGCAGGGAAGAAAGTGTCTTCAGAGCACAATAGCACAAAAGAAAAATTATGCATTAAGTAGAAAAATGAAATCAGTATTTCACATTAATTTGTAACTTGTTCTTTTTTGGTAGCTATAGCAAGCTAGGAGAGGAAAGAAAGATAACCTAGGATTTCATGGGAAAGTAGTTTCTGTGTTTGTGCACGGAATACTTTGCATCTGATTGCTCCTATGTGGTCGTTCATCTGGTAGAGCTATGATATCCCTCTGAGTAAGCCTGTTTTGGGCTGTCAGTGTGACTAACGTTTGCACAAAATCGATGCTAACTTTAACTGCTTTTGGTAGCAGCCAATGCAAACAGTTCAGCTTGGGCTAACAGATCTGAGTCAGTGATACCTGTAAGACATGGACAAATGTAATACATTTTTCCCAAAACCCAGGTGAACTAATGTACAGCTTGCTCAGGTGTATTTGCCAGAGCTGTAAACCTGCTGTGCATTTGGATTACCTGGCTGATTTATTTCCATTTTGCTTTTCAGGTCTCTCTTGTTCTAGGGTTTTTTTAACCTAGACTTTCCCTGCCTCTTTCTTGGGATTTTTAATGTAGCTCCATTCAGGCTTAATCTGGAAGTTTTTTTGGTGTTTGTTTTTTGTTTGTTAGTTTATTTGTTTGCTTGTTTGTTTTTTTCCAGCTCTTTATGCCTTCATTATGACTATGTCACAACAACAATTCAGCCACCAAGTTTACCGTCTATGTGCCTGTTTGCCTCAGTGTTGGAGTGACCTGCAGCTCCAACCTCACTTGTCTCTGTATGGAGAGTGGCAACACGTCTCCTGCAGACATGCACTAGGGGATGCCATCTAAGGATGATGGACTCTACATGGGATCAATGGCAGAGGCACTATATGAACCCATAATTGCTCAGTCCCATGCCAGAGGCTTCTAAAGAGAAAGTGCAATCAGGTGATAGTATCATTATTAAAGAAATACATGTGGGTCAAGGCAAGTAACTGTTCCCAGTTTGCTCATGCTTTGCTTATACCACTGGTTGAGTATACTTTCCTCTTAAGTCCATAATGTACCTTTAGGCTAGGAAAGAGAAATCACAGCTTCTAGTAGAAGCACCAACTCAGTGGATGTTTTCTGTGATTCCAGGGTTTAGGATGCATTTTTATGTTGTAGATAGCTTTTACATATACTTGTCTTGTGATGAAGAGAATTGGTCTAAAGAAAAAACATTTCTTCATGTTCCTGTGCTTTTACATTCTTTGACTGCAGCCTGTTTTTGTGTATCTGCACAGCCCTAGGGGGAGATGCTAAAAAACAACCCAAAAGAGGAAAAATTCGAAAGTATAACACAAAACTAACGGCAATACTCTGCGGTTTGTCATTTATCTTTCATGCATGAGTTGGAATGGCTGTTTTGGCCCAGATTTGACAGCGGAGCTCGAGAGCTTTGCAGATCTATCTTGGCATTTAGATAGAGTTCATGAAGGCACAACAGCCGTAGATGGCAGAAAGATTGACAGGAAAAACATTCATTCGTAGCTGGATTTTAACAGGGTCTTAGTTTGGTGAGCAAGAAGTTCAGTCCACCCAGGTCATATGGGCTTAGAGCCACGGAGGAGTCAGGTAGCTCAACACTGATCCTCCTGACAATTCAATCTCTGCCTTTAAATCAAAGTCAATAGCAAACTATGGATTTTGATACATCATTGTTCCTGAAGAGCTCTGTGGAAGCAGGGTAGATTTTGTGTCATCCCAAACATAGGTGCTCTGACGTTTGTTCTCACTGTTATTAGCAAGTTTGTAAAATTCTTTTCCAAAGAGAAAACTCCATGTCCTGTTATGCATTTTGCAGATCCTAGTAGTCCTTAGGTCTGCAGCCCCTTCTGCAGTCTTCCTGCTGTCACTGTCTTGTCTTGGAGATTCGGAAAATCTGGGACAACACCACAGCAATCCTCAGGGTTCCTCTTCTGGTCGGTGGTTTCAATAAGCTGTGTTCCCAAATCCCAAAAGGATTGTGTAGGGGAGATGTCATCCTTGGCTATACCATGCCTCTTAACTCTGTCCCTTGCCCTTGGAAGATACTTAAAGTTCAATGAAAAGACCAAACAACAGGTGGAGATGGTGGGAGATTGCAGTGACCCTTCTTAGCCCTCTAGACAGTTTAGTTAGAGAGCTTGTAAATCAAAACACTTTTCCATCTTTGGTACAACAGATTCTTTTTCTATCAGCGCAGTGGACAAACATCAATATGACAGGCATTTGCACCAGGTATGCTGTTTCTCTGCTCTGCACAAGGTAGCTGAGATGTGTCGCCTTCCCCCTTGTTGGAGTGGGGATTTATTGATGCAATCAAAGTCAGACAACAGGCAGCAACAGAACATGCTTCACCTGAGTGCTCTCCCCAAACAGGGCTGCTCCTGGTTTTAAGCCCTGCAGGATTTGTCCTGTTCCACTCCCTGCACTGGAGGGACAATTCCCTCCTCTGCTGTTGCAGCTGGAGAACACAAAAGCAGCTGCTGCTGTGATCAGATTGTCATGCTTGTAACTCATGAGCTGTGTGTAACCCCTCTGTGATTCAGAAGCATTGCAACCGCTGTCCCTGTGTGGGTGGCAAGAGGTGAGCTGAGCCCTGAGGCCCCTTACGGTTTGCTTCCTCTGATCCGAGCTTCCCTTGTTCCTCACTTCTTGGGCTTCTCCTCCTGTTCTGGCAAGGAACCTCAGCCAGGAGTGGGAGGTATAGCAGGGCTATAAGGCAGCGGGTTATGTAAGGATCTCTTTGCAAGAGACTCCAGCTGCCTGAGGTGCAGCTTATGTATGTCTGATGTAGTAATTCCTTTGAATTTTTGTGCAGAATTTAAGTTTCTAATTTAAGGCTGTATCACGACTGAACCATGCCATCTTTAGCACAGTCTTAGAGTCTTGTTTACATACCGAAGCAAGCAAATCTGGCGCTTTGCATTAAGGAGTTAAGCTCAGTCTCACAATTGTGTCATTCTGACATTAAAGGGAGATGAAATATTTTCTTCGAAAAAATCTGCTATGTCACTCAGTCACCTCCTGACAATTTCAAGAGCCCTGAGACTGTGCACTTGAATGGAAACATAGCTGCATTTTTGATACACCGAGAGTCTGTTCTTTCTAGTGCACTCACCCTGAAGGACCTCCTTGTGTTTCCTTCGGTGTCTGTCCGAGAGCTCTCCCTGCAAAGCTCCATCTGCAGGAGCACAGCTCAGCAGTGTGCATCGCACAGCCACACCAGCACAGGAACTGGGACACACAGGGCAGGTGCTGTATTACTGGAATACCATGGGACATGTGATCTAGCAATGTCTAGAGGCTGTTGGGTGCATTTGTACGTGTGAGGATCTTGCACCATCTTTGTATGTACAGCTCTAAACCTGGTTCTCTGAACAACACCCAGCTGTACTCCTTGGCTTTTTCCACTTACTGCATAGGGAGCTCTCTCTCTTAATGCTGAATTTCTCCATCAACTTGTATTAAATGTATAAAGCACTCTGGTAAGAGGGTAAATATATATACCTATGTGACCAGAGAAGGAAGACAATTTCTTAGCTCTTGGCATTCTCTCTGGACAATTATATTGAGCACTTGGCTGAGTGAAAGTGGTTTAAGGGCTGTTTTTGTTGGCCGTGTTTGCTGTCTAAATGTCCCCTTTTCCTTATTTTTCCTAATTAATGAATTATTTGTTGCTCAGAAACTAAAAGCTAGCAGGGAAGACTTATGAATGTAGATGCACTAAAATCTAGGCATAGGACCAAAGCTTTCTTTGCAAAATAGAAGTGTACTGCTGTGTATTTAAAAACTTCTCCTGGATTTTTTTGTTTTGTTTTGTTTTGTTTTCAAATGATTCTTTAGGCTAAAAATGGTGTCTCCTTTCCTGACTGGTACAAGATTAAAGGCTGTATTGGTGCGGCCAACATTCATGATGGAACACATCACTCTAAATACTACACTAAGCCGGCAAGCTTTGTTACTTACTCTTTTTGTCTAATGGACTTGTGGCTTTATGGTGCTGTTGTAGTTGCAATATATTCAAATCCCATTCCAAGGGAAGGGGTGCAGGTGTCCTTCAGAGACAGAAGCAGCACATGGGCTCCTTTTCCCTGCAGAATAGTCCAGCACAAAGATGTGGCATGCAGTCCTGGCCCTGCTCTGAAGTCCTTCTTTTCCACTGTGCAGTGGGAGGGCTGGGTGCCCGTGTCCTACACCAGGGCTCAAGATGCTGAGTGTCCTCCAGCTTTCTGCATGCTGTGTTGTAGCACCTATGAAGCGCTTGTGGGAGATGGGGAAATGAGGAGGTGACCTGCATTTGACAGGAATGAGAAGAAAGCAACAGGCATAGTAAGCTTCAGCAATTACAGCTGACCTGCAGGTTTTTTTTTCTTTTTAATAACACGTTCTTTAGAAACCTTTATTTTCTCTCTTGAAATTCCATTGGGAAAATTGAAGGATATGCAACATATGAAATTGAATGAATACGCATGTAATTGTTCCTTTTTCTTTTAATTTCATGGAGCCTTAGATCTTAAATTTCAGTCACAGGGATTAGAGCCATGAATCTGAACAATAAGTTTACTTAGTACACAGAAGATTACTTTTTAAGCCCATTATTTTACTAAGAACTTCAGTGCAACTGGAGTATGCTATATCTGCCTAAATATTCTCCCCTCTCACTTTTCTCAACAATGTGTAAATTACTGTCAGCCTATAACCCCATTTCTGTGAGTAATTCAAGTGAAGGAAAAAAAAAAAAGAAAAAAAGAAACAACTGAGGAAAAAAGTGGTTTATAGTTCAAACACATGTGTTAGTTTCATCCAGTGAACAGTTTCTACAAAACAGGTTCAGCGTTTGAAATTAGAATTGATGCAAGAAAGAGCTGGCACCATATTGCTGGGGTTTCACCAGGTAAACAGTTCTTAATCCCTCCTGGGACACCAGCTGATGAATATGAAGCACATGGATGTTTACTTAAACTACCAAGTGTTGGTAATGCTTAATCTGCAGACATTTAAGGATCAAACACTTAAGCTAAAGACACCTCATACAAGTATGTGCTTAGAATTTGTGCTAGTTAGAGATGCTTTATCTCAGTGCAAAAAATGAAGATGTCTGTCTAGAGATAAGCATGGCTGGCTGGGAAAGCTGCTAGCCCAGGAGCAGCACTGCTTCGGGTGACAAGACAAGCAGAAGTCAAGCTGACTTGTGTACCAGACTGCCTAAGCAATAGAAACTCGGGAAGCAAGGATGGGAACAACTTGCATAGCAAATGGACAAAGGTATCAAGCATCATTTCTTCATATGCAGGGGAGCTGACAACCCTGGTGGACCAACCACCAGGTCCTGCAAGCAAAGATGTTCCAAAGATATCATCTCAATCTGACCACTGATCTCACCTAATGAAGATGATCTCTTGATTTGTAATCTGTACAAAGTGGTGCTGAATCACTGGGGAGAGCAGAAACAGTCGCATTTAATTCTGAGAGAATTCCTCAGATTTTTGTAGGAAAAAAAGCAGATAAAAGCTCAGCTGATTAGTAAAGGGTCTTTGCACATGGAGCAGAAACCATGTTGGCAGGAACCATGTACTGCTATTAGCTGCCCCTAACCACTTCCAGCATTCCCTCTGCAGAATCAGTGAGAATGAAATGCCAGAGTGTCTGCCCATCCTTGCAGCTGCACAGCCACTGTGAATGCACAGCCGTTATTACTGAGCCTGAATTATGTCAGGCCAAGGAGGAAGCTGGATCCTGAAAGCACATCCACCTTCTCTGGTCCTCCTCTTTTAACCTGTGCACCCAACAAACTTATCATCTCTAGCAGGAACGCCCCTGCATGGCATGCTGGAAAGTGAATGAGAGCAGCTGCTCTGCACCTGGGACTGAAATCTTGGCAGATCTCATGTGTTGTTTAATAATTTTGCATAGATCAACAGTTTTTGAATAGTGCACACTTCATTCAGTGCAGCAGGTTTTTAAATTCTCATTGTACATTTATGGATCATTGCACCTTTTCTAAGCCACAGCAATTGTCTCTATTGTTAAACCAAAATGTTAATGTCTTCCATGCTGTCCTTCCCTCTAGTTCAGTGCATTTCAATGGGGGTTAAAAGGTAAAACCACTCCAAAACTTCAAATAGGCACTGACATCATTAGGAGCTACACCTAGTCCCATCTCCCTCCTCTTGCTTCTCCTCATCAGTAAACAGTGACATCTAGAGAGAAATGAAGCCTCGTTAATAAGACAGTAGAGTGTCACTAATTCTGTTGTGCTAATTGCTGCTGAGCTTCTATTGAAATCATCTCATGTTGTCCATGTAGAGCTCTGTGCAGCCGTGTGACTGATCATCCCCTTCAGAAGCCTATTGCACACACCATCACGTTTCTGTGGGCCATTGCTCATGCAGCTCTTCCATTTGCCATGCAGTTTTCCAAATCTTTGGTTCCATGGACAAAGGATCTCCCTTTCATTCTAGCTTCCAGCTGCCCATCGCTACACTTCAGAGCATAAATTGCAGTTTGTATTTTGTACCAGTGTCATAAGTAGTCTTCAGAATGGGCCCAATCTGGCAAATGGAGTTATGGATGTTACTGTCTGCATCTGACAACTAAAGATGTAGAACACGGGAAATCTCTCAGGCCCATCTTGACCCGTGGAAGCTGGTAGATGGGAGAAACTTTCATTGTAATGATATTTCTAAGTATAGCTATTGGAGTGCACTGAATCATGCTGTTTGCGTATCGTTTATATGTGACATTATTACTCACTGCTAAGATGAAAAGCAAACACACGCACTGCATTGGGGAATACTTGATTTAAACAACTCTTGCTTTTGTTTCTAAGTAGAAAACAAACTTCAGAACATATCTCGAGGGATTCTCACAGCCAACCCTTGTATCAAAAACTACGGCAGCTATTCCAGAGAATACTATTTGGAGAACTGATTTGCCAATAAAAACAAATTCATGTGAAGAGACTGTTTCAAAGATGACACTTCCAAGGCTACTTTGTGCATGTCTAAAATTAAAAGGGAATAAAACTTCTGTTTTCGTTAGTTCCAATTTCAGCACTATGTCCTTTGCCTCCCTTCACTCTGTCTATTCTCAATCTACCATTTGCCTCCAATTGCTTGGAGACAATATCTGTAGACCCCACTGCACACCATGAGCACGGGGAAGCAGAACTATTTTCAGAATTAACTGCATAGAGAAATGCCTGTGTGCAAGAGGTTGAATTGCATGCTTTGTCAGAAGCCTCGCAGTGCATCCAATGCTTTGTTAACACAATGGAAAACCTTTTATTTTTACTGTGCGTTAATTAATGTGTCGTGACATAAAGTACAACTGCAGCCAAAACAAGAAGTCTGACATTTTCTAGGCTGACTACTATCAAGCAAAACTCTGAATTTAAATAAAAACAGCTTTGCTGAGCTGAAAAACCCTTTGTTTCTCTGTCTCCAGACATAAAGTGTTAAGCCCTATCTTCCCTGTTGTTGGCTGAGGAAAGACTCCAGCAGTGCAAAGAATGGAGCCAGGGAGGCACTGTGCTCACCAACAGAGGAGGAGGACATGAGACTCATTGCCCTTGTGCTTGTTTCTCATACAGGAAATCAAATTCCTCAGGCTCATGGTGAAATAAAAATCACACAGCATAAGGGCTAGGAGTAACACAGCAAGTCCTTCCTAATGGGCTAACAAGACAACACCAAGAACAATTTAGCAGAAAAGGTGGAAAAGAAGGCATTCAAGGAATATCACAAAATTAGCATTTTAAGATTATTAGGTGAGCTATAGCAAGTTGGGCTTTGCTGTTCAAAAAATGGAACAGTTCCTCTCTGGTTAACAAACACAAGGATTTGGGCTGCTTTCTGTTACATCTGGCTCTTGGTCTCCTTATGCAACGAATGACCTGCGAGCTGAGGATGAAGTGCAAGATTTTCAACAAAACCTTGATGGAAAGCTGTAAAAATTAACCGCACAGCAAACTGATTTGTTTTCCTGTCAGTTCCCATCCCCTCTGTTTCATCTGTTCCCCCAAAGAGTGTGTAAACCTGCGCTGACCCTTGCAGGGAATGCTTTCCCAATTACTCTTTGGATTGCCAGCGCTTGATGAGGCTGTGAGAGGCAGCGCAGGGCAAACGGTGCTTCTCACAATTATTTGTGGGGATTGCAGCCAACCACCTGCTTCAAAGCCCGGAGAGGTTAATTGCAGCCCTCTGTCTCCTGTCCTGCCTCTGTACTTCTACAGCACAGTTCGATGTACAGATGTATACTTACCTCTTCGTCTGTATATATGTGAATGGATGGCTCTGTCTGGATGCAATCTGTGAAATGTGTAAGCCAAGCCTGACGATATTTTTACAGCTACAATTAAAGTCCATCTTTCTGTTCCCCAGTTCAGAGCTTTGCCTGCTTGCTGACAAAAATCCAAGGACCTTTTAAGCCAGTACAAAAAGTAATCTAAAATATTAGCCACTTGTCTAGTGACTAGTCCTGTCAGGTATTAGTTATTCCCTCGATCAGGCCTTGATGTTTATCCCTCCCTCTTTGGGTTTTCTTAATTATTTCTGCCTTGTTTTAATTCTCAGAAAACTCCCTAGATGTGGGCTTTATGATTTAGAATCTCAACTGCTCATTCAATTAATGGGCTTGATTAACGTGCTTAAACTTCCCAGAGACACTTGTGACACGTTATGAGGGGGAAACAAGGATTCTGAGTATGCTCCATCTCATTTGTGATACTCCTGAGACTGGAATCCATTAGAAGCTCTTTTATCAGATAGATAGGTTTATTTTTCATATTTAAATTTCCTTTCCTTTTTTTTTTTTTTAATTTTAAATTCTTGTATTTATTCAGCACTGGTGTGGAAGGATTATTCTTTCCAAGAGTGACTTAGGTTCCTGTGCTCCTTTCCTTGTAACTTGGTTTACTTTGCAAAAAAATGATTCTAGTTTCAGTATGTTGATTAGAATCTGACAAGCTGACATGCAAATGGCATAAGTGGAGGTGCAGCTCTTTCGCTTCATGTATGAGTATCATATATGGAGAGAAAACCATCACACAGTGAGCTTTCCTAACAAGGCTGTAAGATATTAGGATATTCTGTGCTTCTATGAACTCCATGTAAACAGAATCTAACCCCTCCTTCAGCCAGTATCCCTTCATATCTTTGTCTCTTGACACAGTGCACAATACTGGTGGTAGGTTGTTGGTTGGACTAAATGACCTGAGAGGTCTTTTCCAGCCTTAATGATTCTGAGATTCTATATCAGAGCCTTAGTACACCGCAATACAGAACAGTCTTGATGAGAGAACGGAGCCCATTTCAGTGACAGAACCACCTCGTGTGACCCATGGCTCTGCTTCAAAGCAGAGTGCAGATGTGTAATGAATACACGTACATAGGCACATGTATATACATGTATATGCATGAATATGCATATATATAAACTCAATATGTTAATTTAAACGTATGCATGGTCTAAAAGTGCACATATACACACACGCACGAGAATATAAAAAACATGCCTTATCAAGAAGTTCCATCCTTCCTGGATGCAAGTCAAATGCACTGCTATGCCAGATTCCTTATATAATTTCATATAATGACACACAGCAACTATGAATACATTTTGCTAAAACAATTACAGAGAAGTTCTAAAAATTAATGCTTCTGCTGCACTTCTGCTCACGAGCCATACGGGGAGCTTCTGTCTTTCAGTATTACAGTGCTCAAGGAAAAAGAAAAGGATTCTATTTTATGGTTCTGAGTCAGTCTTTTTCTTACTAACATATGGCCCCATTTTTCCAGGTTCTTTAAGCAAGTTGTAAACGTAAACTTTGATGCATATGGAGTTTGATTCATGAAGAGTTTAATTTGCCTAGTATAAAAGATTCACGTAGGTTATATAACATCATTAAATTATTTTTGTAGTTTGAGTAGGCTCCATTGAGGAAGACAAAACTGTTTCCCTGGCGTCCATTTATCACTGTTTGCTACTAATTAGGAAACTGAAAATACAATATGCATGATTCGCATTATCTGCGTTGTCTTTGGGCTGATGCATTGTTCCTTGTGCTTCCTCAGGAACTTTTATTCATTTCTCAATTAATCTTTTTTTTTTTTTTCTTTAAGGTTTCTGACAGATGTGACTCCATCTTCGTTAATGGCAAGGAAATGAAAAGCAAAGTGGATACTATTGTTAACTTCACTTATGAGCATTTTACCACCCAATTAGAAGTGACGGTCTGGGTTCCGCGCCTGCCGCTGCAGATAGAGATCTCTGACACAGAGCTCAGCCAGATCAAAGGCTGGAGGATACCCGTTACCTCCAATAAGAGGTATGCTTACAGCATTAGCACCATCCTGAGCCTCTGGTTTTCGAACGCTTCAAATTTTTAGTGTTTCTCAGAATCTCAACTCTCCTGTTTGAAGTAGATCTGTACTCTGTCTTTGCCTTCATTACAATGCCCAACAACGATGTGAGTAGGCTGCATTTTACCCTGACCTGTATAGTTTAAAAGTCAGTAGCTCTGCTTGGAGCAGTAATCAATTCCACACAATCTCAGGAAATTGTATCACAAACTCCAGTGTGCAAATCTGACAAAAAGAACCTGGACCTCTTGCAGCCCCATATACAAAAGTTTTTGTGCGTGTGATGTTCAGCGCTACCAGTGCTGATTTCTGTGTATGTGGCTGAATAAAAGAAGGCAAGGGAGGAGTCAGGCACTGGGTCACTGAGCGCACACAGCACTTGGATGTTGCACAAATCCAAGTCCAAGTCAGCCTATGCTCTGCAGGACTCAGCCTGGGCACGGCTCAGGGGACAGCTTACACCAGAAACCAAAGGGCACCACACAGATCCAGAGGACGTGCACATCTCAGTGGTGTAGCATACAGAAATAGCCATTCATCATGAACTCAGCAGTCTACCATAGCTTTGGAGAGGGAAACGCGAGCCTCAGGAAAGAAAATCCAGATATTTTGAGGCTGTTTAGTTTTAAGAATGGTCAGAGTTTCTGATTTTGCTTTCCTGTAGTCACTAAATACTTGAGTAATGTGCTGGCTTCACCATCGTGTTGGGAGGCTACTGTTCAGCCCATTCCTGTGTAGGGTGCAAAATACTTAAATTTCAAAAAAATTGAGAGACTTTGAAGCCTGGAAAAAGTGTAGCTCCTTATTTTTCCTTAGCATAACTTGGTATTTCCAAATTCCAAAGCAGCAGCAAAAGTACACTTTGCACAATACAGTTTCTGTCATTTTGTTTTGTTGCTCTGGATTATGTACTAGACACCTTTTTATAAATGAGTGCATGGTAACTGTTGAGTCCCAGCCTGAAGCACTGATTGAGCACCTGGGGAAAGGTCCCAGTCAGCCCTGGGTGCACAGGTGAGGGCAATTCAACTGTGTGATAGGAAGGGGTGGAGCCTGGCTGCACCTCTCTTAGACCCCATTTAAGGGCTGACTGCTACTGGGGAAGGATCTCTGGTTGGAGATCCCTTCTCTGTGGAGTTTTTCCTGTGAGCTTAGATCTTCAGAGACAGGTGAGCACCTTTTCTTTTCCTTTGTAATACCATTCCATTCACATTAGTCCCTTTGCTGTTGTACTGCTGTATTGCCCTTCCACTGTGTTGACCTTTCTGATTGTAACAATGAGTAATATTTAATATTAACAAATTCAGAGCAGAATAACGGCTTCTTAACAGTGATTTTCAAAACCTGCTTTGACTGTATTTCAGGTCTCTGCACACTCTCACTGTCCAATACAGTTTTGCACTGTAGCAGGTTAGGCACAATACACTCAAAAACTTCATGCTTTTGAAGGCAAAACCAAAACTGACTTGAAGGCAAAATTTCCTTACAATCAGCAGTCTCACAGAGAGGCAGATGGAACAGCTTGGGAACGTGTGAAATCTTGCAGGTGGCAAAGAGGTGCAAGAAGGACCAACAGGACTCTGAATGATTATTCAACCCCTGTACAGCAGACTTGAGTGAAGCACTGCTTAACAGATCTGAATTAGGCAAAAAACAAAACAAAAAACAACAACAACAAACAAAACCCATGCTCCTCTAGAAGACTATCCTCATATGAATAGGTTCTACCAGGACGCACACATTGAAAACAATGACAAAATAAACACACGTGGGTTCTAAGCTCTGTTCTCTTATCCTTCCCTACTGAAAATATCCATTCTCATAGAATAATCATTTAGACAACTTGTTAGATTAATAACTTCCAGGAATGCTACTATATTGGTGGACTTCAGGAGAAGTTGAAAAATGGTACAGGGCACCAAGGCACGACACCCAATCACATTTATAATACAGTGGAAAAGCATTTCTGGCAGCAGTACCAGGAGTCCTAAGCACTGTGGCAGTTCTAACTAAAGCACTCGGTTTGCCCAGGAGAACATCTCAGCTACTGAAGAGCCTTACAGAGCCTGGACAGACTGCAGTGGAGGAGAATTATCTAACACTTTATGAGAGCATAAAACTCAGGGTAATAATAAAGAAAACGTACAAGAAACTCAGGTAATGAGCTCAGGAGAAAGAGACTGCCATACCTCTTGGCTATGTGGATGTTTTTTCCAGCTATAACAGAAGAATACACAATGAGGATCTGCCGCAGAAGAAATGTGTGCTTGCTTCAGTGATAAAGGCAAAGTTGCTGTTTGTGGAAGGAGATGTGCTGGGCAATGAATGAACACACACCAGCTGCTTACAGTCTCACTTAACTTACCTCCTGCATGCAACGTGCCTGATACTGTAACACCTCCTTAGGCACAACTCCTACCAAAGCCAGTGGGGATTTCGCTGAGTAAATGGCTGCAGGATGAGGCTGTTGGTGTTTATTGCAAGAGTAAACTTCCAGCAGAAAGCTCAGCAAGTTAGACTTTCAAGTGTGGTTAACAGTCGTGGACATTCTGACTTTAAATCCATTATACAGAGTGCTGGAAATTTACCCCCTGGTGCCTCGTTCTGATTTATTTGGCCAGCTGAAATAAAGACATGGTCTGAGAGCCTGCTCTGTTTGCAAGCTGGCAAGCTGTGGAAGTGTGCTGCTGCTCACATTGCATCTGAACTGCTGGCATGGCTCTGGCAGGCATTTGCTGTCAAGGGTGGGAGTAGGGACTTTCTTGTACCATTCCCCAGAACTGCAGCTGGTAAGTTTATGACACTGCATGTCAGCAATCCGTGCGCTTATGAGCTGGAAATAATGTACCCCTTATTTTATGCAACGTTCTTTTGTTTTCTTTTTGTTTTTTTTAAACTTTGTGGGAATATTATAAATCAACAAGCAGCCCAGGACTAGCATTAGTTTTGCACAGTCTGCTATTTACTTTGTACCTAAGGTTTTTACATTTCTTTTATTTTTAGATCTGGCTGAGATTTAATGGCTTTTCTTCTGTTATTTTTTTGGATTTTTGTCTTTGATTTTCAACCTACCTTATTCCTCCATCTCTTTCATAAGTGCTTTCTTTCCTAATGCTCTGAGCGAGGGAAGGAAGAGCAGATGGAAGTGAGTTACGTGGGTGTGGTGAAGGGTCCTTGAGCCAGCATAGGCTCACAGAAATACTCCTGCTTGTAAATGGGCTGCAGAGAAGCTCACAGTTGTAGCAAACAGAAGGTGTATGTTTAAATTAAAGTCAAATATTGGAGTGGAGAAGAGGTCCAGCTAGACTCTGCCAGTCTAACAAGGACATTTACTTTGATTCCTCATGCATCTGAAAAATAATTATCCTCTTCCTGAAGCTCCTGCACTAGTTCTATGCCCAGTACATTTATATGTGATGAATGGCTCTAACTTGTGTTAATAGGAACTGCACGGCTGAAGCTCACAGAACAAGCTAAAAATTTAATTTAAGTACATATCTGCAACTGGAATAGCACTTTGTTTTTGTGAGGCTCCCAGGGAAACAGACATCACACAGCAGGACTTAAGCATATGCTTCAGTGTCAGGCACATGGTGTGTTGGACTTGTACCAGCATCTGGTCACTGAGCAGGAGCTAATAAAGCCTTTACTCGATCATGGTGACTGGAACCTTCACATCACATAAACCTCTACGACCTACTTAAGCCAGACATGGCAATGCTTGTGAGTGGCACTCTGTTGAACATATGGTTAATTTGGTGGTGAGTCTACTTCAGTCTGGTCTCGTACTGGAGACAAACTCAGGGAAGTTAGCTGGAGTTAAAGGAAAAAGAAGTGCTTAACTAGACCTTGTTGTGAGCGTTGTCACCTGGAAATGAAGCCATCCTTTTAATGAGAATCAAGTGAGACTGGATTCAAACCATTTCATTTGTGAATGATAACATCTGCACAAAGCATGAACACACTATAAATTCACACCTTTCATTAACTGAGTTTAAAGCCCTGTAGAGATAAGGCCACAGTGGCTTTTGTTCACAGGCAGGCTGAGTTTTCAGGATTTGCAGAGGTATCAGTGAAATTGTTTCTCGAGCTTTGAGTGGAGCTATGTACAACTTCTGCCATCTTCCACTAAATCACCTTCTAGTGGCTTGAGTTTTGTATTGAAGTAGTTTTTTTTCAGCTGGGAGTGTTGCACGTGGTTTTTAAATATGATGAGTATTTCAAATTCAAAACCAGCAAAACTGATCTCGCCGGGGTTTTTTTAAACAGAGGATTAGCATCTGGCCCAAGAAACTTGATGCCTGGTTTGAGAGTGGTGCAAATTAAAAGGGACATACTTAAACTGCTTGAAGGCCGTGTCTGGAATGTGAAGCTGACAGATCTGATTAGATCAGTGCTAGCAGGCACTCACAACAGGGCTGATGCTTTAACTCAGCTCTCTGGCAAAGGCTTTTCTGTGTGAAATGTAAATGAAATGTAATTCTGGCAACCTTGCTTCGCTCCAGAAAATTAAAAATAATAATAAAGAAGTCTTCCAAACAAGGTTGAAAAGCAGCAAGAAATTGGATAATAAGGATTCTGAGCAAGTTCCAGAGCTAACCTCAGAGATGACCAAGGGGAAAGAAAAGCAAAATATGCAGCTCATTCATGAGGATGCGTCTTAAAAAGAAAATGAGCTCACTGCTTAAGGAGAGAAGGATTTTAATCCTCCTGAAAACACTGGAACAAGAAATTTAAGACTCTAAAGGGAACTACGCAATTCGGTAGATTTCAAACATTTTGTTGGGTCTGTGGAGACAGAACACTCAAATGCTCTTATAAACTGAATCGGGGATTTGTGGCTTTGAAGTGGAAATTGATATCATTTATTTAAAAAAAAAAAAAAAGAGAACCTGAGTTGGTACCTGATAAAGCAGAGTTGCAAAGCGTGTACTGAAAATTCAAACACCTCTATTTTTCCTTTGCACTGGCATATGAAAGTGTCTTGCCCAGTCTGTGACTTAAAGATGCTCTTCCAGTGTTCCACATTTGCATGCAATAGAAGCCAAGGAGAAATATACAGATATCAACAACTATAAATGTTTCTGTAGGGGAAACAGAGCCCTTACCTTTGTCTGCTTCAGATAACACACAGAAATACATGGGCTTGAATCATCTTTTGGTAGCACTGGCTGCCCAGAAAATCTGCCCTTTCACTGTGCTCCTTAACTCCTGCTCTTGCTGCTCACAATGTGTTGCTCAAATTTGTCTGAAATGTATTTCCTCCTAAACAGTCTACTAGTCTCAAGTTTTAGACAGTGAAATTAAAAATAAATCAGCACCAAGAAACGTGAATAGCAGAAACACTTTGGATCTGACTGAGCAAAACATCTGGTGGTATAAAGGTAAAGAGAAAACAGAGTGGTGTAAGAAAAATGAGTCACTGTGGATGTTGAACATGTGAACAGTTCTTAGGAGTGCTGCCTCTGTGGCTGTTTTGCTGACTAGCTGTGTCGGCTCATGGTCCAGGTTGAAACTCAGGCTGGGAAAGAGAGAACTACTGAAAATTTCCCTTGGCTTCTCAGCTGGTCTCCTTTCTTTGTGCAATGTAAATCCTATCTTAAGATCCTCTTTTGTTATAAAAATTCATCGGTGCTTCATTCAGTGACTAATGATGAACACTGCTGTTTTACACACACCAAACCAAAAGGGCTGTACCAAATGCCGCTTATTTCAGGCTGAATATATTCGTATATTCACCTAACAAATGATGCATTGAGAATATATTTCTAGTGAATGAGATTCCGTAACACCAGGACTTTATAGCGTTTTGAAGAGCACAAGGGCTTTTCTTAGATACATTTTCAGCTTACAGTTTGCCAACTTTGTCATAAAACAATTTATAACAAAAGCAATTCTGTTTTATAATAGTTTTTCATAGCTGGTATTTCAAAAAGGAAGATAAAGGACCACAGTAAACACAAAACTACTTCCCAAAATACTGTGAAAAATAAGAGGCTTACCCAGTATTTCACATCCTTGCTATAAAGTCACTTCAGCTTCAATAAATGAGCAAAAGAGAAAGGCAAAATATTTCTGAACAATAAATTCCACAGCGTGAGGGCATACCGAGTAAAAATTTGACCACCTAGGACTTAATGCCTGACTTGCAAGAGATAAGAAAATCCATGTGTTTGCCTCAAGGAATGAATAACAACAACAAAGAATTTATGGGAAACTAAGTTTTAAACTAGAGAAAATTGTGAGATGTGACCAACCCTAATACCATGTACAAATGTACAAATCACTGATAAAAGGCTTATGCAAAACTGTGATATTGATTCAAGTTATATTTGCATAGGGGACAAAGCAGGTAGAAAACATTAATGAAAGTGTATGTAATGCTGTACCTATTCCTAAGGGTGAGTCTCACCAGTCTGGGATGGAGTTTGTAGAGCACCATAATGGATAATGTCATAATTTAGGTGCCTAACTTGGGCTTTTTGAAGTTCTGTGTGGTCTTTACTTTTCTAAATGTAGCACTTTCATGAACTATATGAGGTTCACAAACACAATGGGATGAGGTGGAGCAGCATTTTGAGGAGATAAGCAATGTGATACAAATGCTATGAGCAAGGGTGGAGGAAAGGATGCTAAAACTTCTGTTCCCACCTTTGCTGAGCTACTGTAGGGGTTTGTTCCCAAATGGTCCTCTCACAAACCCGTCACACTGCTTTCCTTAGCACTCTACAAGATTTGATTGCCAAATGATGGTAAGGAGAGCAAGTGATGGATCCACTGAAATATCAGCACCAACAGCCATGTTTGCAGGTTGCTGGGCAGTACTACTCTGACAAAGAACTAACTAACTGATGTGATGGCAGCTTTTAAATTTTACAGCACAAAAATCTGTAGAAGCATAACACTCAGACTTAAGTGTTCTTCTGAAATGTGGTTACCTGTTTCTCAAGCAGTAATAGATGACACTAACCTTAACCTAATTGAAAATATTGTGCAAATGGAGCTCTGCAGTGTTGTGTGGAGATTGTGGCAATTCAATAAACATAAATATGTTTACAGGCCTACCCGTGACAGTGAGGATGAAGAAGATGATGAGAAAAAAGGAAGAGGTTGCACTCTTCAGTATCAGCATGCCATGGTGCGAGTCCTCACACAGTTTGTAGCCGAATCCTCTGAGTTTGGAGGCTACCTGACCTATATGCTAGGCTCTGAGTGGCAGTTTGACATCACTGACCTTGTGACTGATTTCATGAAGGTGGAAGATCCCAGGATTGCTAAGCTTCAAGATGGCCGAGTTCTGGTGGGTCGGGAACACGGCATCACCACAGTCCAGGTACTGCCACAGGTGTCACTGCTGTAGTAGAAGCCTAAAAAGAAGTTGGAACAGGTTTTCATTTTTGCTATTTGTCACCTCCATGCAATACCTTTAGGTGAAATTTTGGAAGGGTTATATTCACTAAGGACTAAGGAATACAGTGGGATTTTATGAACGGTGAAGGTTACATGATCCATACAACCAGCTTTTTTTTAAATTGGGATCTTATTAACTTACTGGTTAGAAAGATTTACCTAAGATTTACCAGCATTTTTACATGCCTAGATGTCTTTGAAAAACTGGTCCCCAAACATTCACAAAATGAAACACAAAAAATAGACACAATCTTCAGAAATCTCAGTGTTCATGCTCACCCATCTATCTAAATTCAGATTTTAAAATCAAAATAAAGGAATACAAGCATCAAGGATAAACTGTAAGCACTCATAATGTTCCAGTCATGCTAAATTTCCTTAGTAGTCAATGCACAGAAACAGAGCTCAGTTCCTGTCAGCCTAAAACAAACAACACAGAGAAGGCAAGGGATTTCTGCCCTTGAAGTACTTCTTTCTCCCCTGTGACTGTAACAGTGCAGAAGGCAGCCAGCTCAGATGCAGGTATCTATAACATAGATATCTGATGTTATGTTAGATGACTTACACATCAAATATTCGGGGCTTGATCCAGCTGACTCGGGAATCAATTGAAAGATGATTTATCTCCTTCTGAGTATCTCAGAAACAAGGTCTTAGAGCAAACTGACAGGACTGTTTTGGCATGGGAAGATGAAGATGGGCACCCACTGGGATTTTTCAAAATCCATTTTGCAAATCTCTCACTTCATTGAGGTCCTCTGTTCTCACAAAGGCACCGGGGCAAGTTCCCATTGCTCAGCCTTATGCTCTAATCCTTAATGAGTTTCAGCATTAACTGGTATCTTATGTGGTATCTTGTGCTGTGCTGCATTCATTGGAAATGTTATAGACAATACAGAAACGACTTTTTTTGTTAAACAAATTTGTTTCATTTAAACCATGCTCTGTAGTTGAGAGCAGGTGGCCATTTTTGAAGTGTTATGATGTTTTATTAAATTATTTTTGTAAATATAGTAATTTAGTAGCAAATGAGTCCAACCTCTTGGGGGAAATTATAGTTTATACATAAATGTGACAAACTTGAGATTAACCGAAGTGTTATGCTGATGAGACTAATGATGCTTTCTAAAACAGTTGCTGTTTCATGATTGGCTTTTCTTTTCTCTTTCAAGGTTCTGTCACCTCTTTCTGATTCCATCTTGGCAGAGAAGACAGTGGTAGTTCTAGATGACCGTGTAACTATTACAGATCTGGGAGTACAACTAGTTTCAGGCTTGTCCCTCTCCTTACAAATCAGCAAAGGAAATAAGAGAGCTATTGTATCCACCACCTCTGCGTATGATATCCTTCATACTCCAAAACAGGTATGTAATAGAGTATGTAACATGAAAAATTAAAAAGTTTTGGATGAGACCACTGAATGAAGTATCTTATATATTTTTCACTATATTTATATAGAATTGATACTCTATAACAGAAGAAAAACTATTATTTTCACACCAGCAGTTTGCAGTAAGACAAATTATTTTCGTTGAAATCTTCCTAAACATGGGGGGGATTGCAGCGTTTCTTGTAGTTTCCATAAAGAACTGCAATCATTTTTGCGTATTTAATGTAGTTGTGTGTATTTGAAAGCATGGTAGAACATTTAAAATACTGCACTGAGCTGTTTTCTTAACCTAGTTTGTTTCAGCAGGCTGAATGGGATCACCATTCCAGTCTGTAACCGCTCCACATGTTGTACTAAATATAGCATTGGAACTGCAGCATTACAGAGATTTCCCATTATAAGGCACTTGTAAAATTAATTAACCAGGACTTTGAAAATATAATTATTTTCATAGCAGAGCTCCATTATTACAAGATGGAGTCTTGCTTAAGACTTAAAGACTTTTTTTGGTTGTAATTTTTGTTAAAGTTAGATGACTGTTGTCTGATAGTTCCTGAAGATGAGATAAATGCCTAATGGCCTAGAGAACTCAAAACTGCAAGAGGAGAACGGGAAGCATAGTGGACATTTTCATTTTTTTTCTCTGAAAAACAAGATAAACCAAACCCAAATTGTGTATTTATTTAGCTGATGTCAAACAAACAACTGAGCACCGCCTATGCGCTCGCTTACATTTCACACACCATTTTTCTAATCCTCTTTTCCCTGCAGGAAGCCATAGTCAGTGCTTGGATTTTGTTCAGCGATGGGTCAGTGACACCGTTAGATATTTATGACTCCAAGGATTTCTCAATCACCGTCACTTCACTGGATGAGATGGTAGTATCTGTACACCAGAATCTTCAGTCAAAATGGCCTGGGGTAGTGGCAGAAGGGGATGGTCAAGGACCTCTGATTAAAATTGAGATGGTCATCAGTGAACCATGTCAGAAGACAAAGCGAAAGAGCATTCTGGCTGTTGGAAAGGGAAGCGTCAAAGTGAAGTTTGGTCAAAAAGATTCTGATCAAAAAGAAAGCACTAATGACATTGATGATACAGATAAAGATTTTAAAAGCCATGCAAGCAATTCCATAGAAAAAACTGCAGAACAAGAGAGGACAGCACAAGAATGGTCCAAAAATGGAGTCCTTAGTAATCACGAGGACAATGCAAACAAAAGCACAACTTTCATATCTCCCATTGATCAGGAGTCCCTGGAGGATGACCAGCTTCAAAATAACCCAACTGCCTTCACAGGTTTTCCTGCCCAAGTAGAAATACCAGGAGAGAACAATCCCAGTGATCTCACATTGACTTCAAGAGGATTAACAGATTTAGAGATCGGCATGTATGCCCTGCTGTGTGTTTTCTGCTTAGCAATCCTGGTCTTTTTGATTAACTGTGTGGCATTTGCTTGGAAATACAGGCATAAAAGGTTTGCCGTAAGTGAGCAAGGCAACATCCCCCATTCCCATGATTGGGTCTGGCTTGGAAATGAGGTTGAACTGCTGGAGAACCCAGTTGACATTTCACTCCCATCAGAGGAGTGCACTACCATGATTGACAGAGGAATGCAGTTTGAAGAAAGCAACTTTCTCCTTAATGGGAGTTCTCAGAAGACTCTTCATAATCATATCCTCAGATCTTCTGAGTACCTTTGTGAAAAAGAAGTTAAAAGTGAACCTATAAATCCTTCTGGGCCAAAGCAGAAGCGAGTGAAGTTCACTTCCTATACAACAATACTGCCGGAGGATGGAGGCCCCTACACCAACTCAATTCTATTTGACAGTGATGATAATATTAAATGGGTATGCCAAGATATGAATCTTGGTGATTCCAAGGAACTTAGGGACTATATGGAAAGACTGCAAGACAATATGTAAAACTACTTTCTTATGTTTGTAATCACCTTTATGCCTTCTGTTTATGGATGGTGGAGCAGTCAGTCCAGTCAGCAATAGGAACAAGACAGTTCAACCTTGGAGTTACTGAGATGATAATCTGGCATCACTGAGCAGGTACAAGAGGCTGGCTGAGTTAAACCTGTTTCACCACAAACCAGGATGTGCCCCTAAAGCAGCTACCTGTAGGTGTTGAAGGTGTCACACATGATGGCTGTTTTTGTATACTGCCTGGTACTAGCAAAATGCTAATACAACTACGCTCAGACTCAGAGGAGACTTCATTTGTTTGTCATCTCTCATGATAAATGGTAAATCAGAAAAGAAAGGGATCTTTGTTTGCATTGATTTTTCTAGTCGTCATTCTTTGTAAAGCACAGTGGACATTTCTTGCTTACAGCCTGAAACACGGCTTATATTAAAAGGGATATGAATGAATCTAATCTTATTGCCTACGTGCAATGCAGCCAAGTAGTCTTACTGTTTTTTACACATATAAAAAACCCCATGTGGTTTATTTCCTTTTGTATTGTTTATGAATTTTATTTGACGTAGGGAACATTATTTCCATTGATCTTTTTTTGTTTCTGTTGTACCAAAGTGAAGTACAGTAATATCTATAACAATTTAGGTTTTCCATTCATCGGCATCAGCTCCTAGAGATACCTCCTTCATCACTGATTATCTTCCTTCTTTCCATGTGAGTATATGGGTCATTAGAAACATAGAAAGGTGTTAGAACTCTTACTGGGAAAGGGTTTTATCTTACAGGGAACTGTAAATACAATAATAAACAACCCTGGAATATGAAAATCAAGGAGCAACTCCGGGTTTACTTTTGTCGTTGCTTACATGAAAAGGTAACCTGCAAACAAACAGCACATACTTCAAAGGAAAACACAGCAGCTTCATTGACAATGCACATTATCAGAAGGAGAAAGCCAACTATGGTACTGAAATGCATAGAATAGGAAGGAGATGTCCTAGCAAAGAAGCAGAGGCTTGGAGTCAGTGTTTCTTGTTACTAATAAATGAATACACTGATGGTAGAGTTTAGCAGGACATCAGATTAAGCCCCAGACACCCACTAAGCCATCACTGACCGTAAGGCTGCTAAGAAGAAAACACACAAATAACCTACATTAAGTCATTTTTCATTAAAAGGGGAGCAGGAAAGAAAAGGCCCCCTGGGCACGTTATAAAGTGGCTATTTGCAGTTGTAACAAGGAACATATGCTGAAGATTCAAAGCTGCCCTTGCACAGGTATTATGTGTATATTTGTGTGGAAGAATAACTGAAATATGTTGAAAATTAAATTTAGAAAAAAGCTGAGGCTACACAATGCTAAAAAAAACCAACACACTAAAGCACAGGTTCTTCTGATGGATAAGGTCCTAACTATGACAGCCTTACATACTGTTGCTTCCACGTTTCAAGATAAAACCTTAATTTTATGATTCTGTTCTGATATTAGAACAGACCAGCTAACCTTTACTCCAGCAAATTATGCATTTGGATCCTAATCCACCACTGGGAACACGTTTAGTATAACTACTGCAAAATACTAGAATTTAGATAGTGAGACTACAAAGCAAAATGAGGACACCAGGCTTATGAAAGTGATTAAAGACTTTTGCTTGCTGGCGTTGAACTGCATAGTCAGGGAAAAGCATCTGTTATAATCCAATTTTAAGCAGATAAAGTACCAAACCACCACGATGCTTCCATTTGATAAGGGATGCAGTACTTGTACTGAGGTGAAATCTCAGAATGTCTAACAAATGTTTCCCTCCTCTTTAAATGCTCCAGATCTCACGAGGAACCATTAATTCCTTCTATGATCCTTATTAATAAGAACAGGGGAAAAAAAAATCCCTTTTTAAGATTTAGCATCTCTTTCCAACATGCTCTTATCTGAGAGCGCCTCACAGTGATTAACCTTGTCCTGATACCCAGCCTGATCCTACCCTGTATAAATCAATCACCAATAAACCTAAACTAGACATGAGACAGCATGGCGATGGTGCTTGAGCAGGACAAACAGCATCACTGTTTCCATGAATGCATACCCAGCAGCTTACCAGTGCAACCACAATCTTGTATGCACTGTACTCAGCTCTGTAGCCCACTTCACGGTGGCCACAGTTCTGCCAACTGTATCAGCAGGTGCTGAACTCCGTCCCTCGTCACTATGGCACACTGAATGGAGAGACCTATAGCTGTGCTCATTTGCTCTTCTGAATCTTCACTACGTAACAGAAATCAACAGCCACTTCTAAACTGGAAGGAAAAGAATTTAGGTGAATATAGTAGGTATGAAGCACAGTCCTGGGTTGAAGTGCAGTACTTTTAAAATGAAATATCTCACGTTTTACTATCCAAATAACATACTTCGAATGTAAATATAATTTAAAATAATTCAAAACAAGTGAAACCATTTTCAGATGCACCTTTTTTTTTTTTTTTTTTTTTTCCCCCAGGGAGTCAAAGAAAAAGGTCTTTTATTCATGGAATATATCATATACTGCTGTGAAATGAACAGCATCTGTAGATTGATAAAAGAGTCTCTGGTTTTGAGATTATTGAGCAGAGGAAGTCGGTGATTAAAAGGCATGATATGTAAGCATGCAAGAAACTAGAATTGTTTAAAAAAGAAAACAAACTATACAGATTAATTAGAATTGTGCTTCAGTAGGTGCCCAGGGAAGCAACACCTGTAATCTAATGCTGAATAAACAGAATGTCTTATTTATAGCAGAGAGAAGGCACAGTAGGCGAGTTTCTTTGCCTGATATCTAGAAAAGACAATATGTAGTATCAATGCATAGAGAAGGAACAATTCAGCAAGCAAAGAGAGGGTTAATGAAAAATAGGGAGTTTGTGAACTGTAAAAACAGAGCTGATGCCAGACCCTCAGCTCTTGTAAATCAGAGCTGAGGCACTGATGCCAGCTGAAGAGCTGGCATTCAGAGAACACAGAAGAGCTCGTGGTTTTCATCTGTTTGGAACTTACTGCATTTGAACATCACACACAGCCTAGCTCCGTGTGGCTTGTCTATGCATTCTTTCTCATTTAATAAGAATTAAGTAAACGAGTGCCCTGCTCTCCTCTTGATGTAGAACCACACAGAGTAATGTTTTGAGCTGCTGTTTCTTAATTCATATTGGGGAATGTACAAGAAAATCCTACAGCCATATGACACAGTACAAACAGTCCATGATAGAATGGAAAAACACAACAGCTGTATTTCAAGGTAGAGTACCCTATGAATGAAACACCATTTTTTCATAGAGGAAATGCTCTTTTCTGAAATATATCATGTGCACTACATTGAAATACACTATAGTGTATTGTGAAATGCATACATTAACTGCTGAATCTATAACACTGAATATGTATATACATCACACCCAAGATGTTTATACGATATAATAAGTCTTAGATGTATAACATAATGAATTCTGTACAAAATAAACTGTAAGTTAAGACAATGAAAGACAACTTTTATATCTGTGTAATTTGTATGCTAAGTTATTCAAGCCTCAGTTTTCATCTTTAAATGTGCCCTTAAAACAACCACGTTGATTTTCTATAGGCAGATGTCTGAAATAAAGACTTCACTCTTCAGAAAAGAAGCAATTGAAAGACTGTGAAAAAGACACAGGTTCTTCTGGAGAAATAAACATACTGTTGATGTGATTTTTTAAAACCGACTCTAAGGCATTTTCCATTTGTACTGATCGAGGTGATCTACTGGTTGGGTTGAGGGTGATGTGCCCTGGAGTGCAAACAGCAAATAGTGATGTGCCCAACTGCCAACTGTTTGGGTGTCTCCCTGCTTGAAACACCATGAATTACAGATTATATCCAGGGGTTTCGCTTACTCTTCCCTGCAGAGTGGTGCAGCCATCTCTTTCTGCAGTAAGTGATCCTTCCTCAGCAAAAAATGGGCCAGTGATCATTAAGAATGTAATGACGATTAGATGACCACTGTCTTGCAAAGTACAATAGAGAGGCTTGTAGGAAAAAAGGTAACAAACTTAACCTGTCCCATTAGCACTCTGTTGTGAACAGATTTTGCTTCATTGTTATTAATTTCCTTCTTATGCTTATGCCTTATGCTCCCATGAGAATCACAGAGCCTCAAAATTATTAAAGTCCTTTGCTGTTTTCAGGTGGACCACAGCTGAGATCCAGTTGTACAAACTCACGGCAAACCTGTTGGCTGTTTTTGTGTTAATAGGGGCAATTTAACATCACTTGAATAATTTAAGGATCACTATTGTCATTTCTAGCTTGTAGAAATTCGTTGTTATACAAAGTCAGTTGAATGAATAGATTGAATTTAGTACCTCAGAGAAACTGAATTTTAATGTGTTTTGGGCACAGATTCCACTGTCACCACTTAGTATTCTCAACAGTAAAATAAGAAGCATGTGTTGTAAGTGACACTTTTTTTAAAACCAGTGATATTTGGTCCGTAATTGACCCATACTATGACCTTTGTCCCTGGTAGCGTCTTAGTGAAGAGATTTCCAGTACATCTACACACACCACAGTGCCTGAAGCTATCAGACCATGAGCCTTTACAGACAAGAGTCAAACAGTCACCTCTTATAAACAATTATCACAGGAGCAAATTTTAACTACCAAGATGTATGTGCCTGAAAATAATTACCTGCATTCATTTAAGAAAATGTAAGAGGCCAAGAAATACATTTTTTTCTTCCCAAAATCAAGCCCTTGGAATTTGGCAGGCAAGAGTTCACAGTGCTGTATGTCACAGATGAAAGAGGTCAGATCCTGAAGGCTGCCTCAGCTGAAACTCCCCCTGGCCTTGTTAGGAGGTGGGCTATGACAGGAAAAAGCAGAGATGGACAATTACCCATCAGGTCTGAGAGGTCGGATATGGCCTCATAGCACCTCGCACAGGATGCTGCTGTTTGCAGTAACAGCTTGTAGCAAACAGAACAAGTGGTCATGTTCAGAGTTTGCACAACTGATGACACATGGCACTGTGTAGTAGCCATAAAAAATAGAGATATTGTTTTGCTGAAGTGGAGCAAGTTGCAAAATTAACTAGTCTTTGTAAGTCTACACCCTCCCATTACATTCCTTTTAGTGTAGCAGTACATTTCTGTTTGTTTCTGTTCCAGTGATGCGTGTGAACAGAGCCTGCAGAAGTCAGGTTATGAGGGAATAAAGCCGAGCTGTGTTCTTGATAGAGGCAGCTTAGTCATGAAACTGCACCGAGGTGAGGGAGCTCTGAGACTCCTCAAATGTGTAATGCTGTTACTTACTTCCAAAAGCATACCTATTGGATTAAGGATTTATAAACCAATATGGATAAAGGCTTATATCATTCCTTCTGATAATCTTGGGTTAGTCTTATTAAAAAAATCAATGGGATCTGATGATATAAAACCCAAGTAATGAGCTTGAGACTTAGTGGAAATAAACAGTGGATATTTTTAATCCTACAATTTAAAGCTGTGGTGAGGAGAGCAGAATACACTCTGATGCCTCAATATTATCTCTAGGAAGGTTTTTAAAAATAAGTAGACTTTAAAAAACATTCACTAAAAAACATAGCGTGAACAAAGCTGTGGTCCTATTGAAATATATGACTGCTCAAAAGCGTTCATTTCCAACTAAGTCTGCCTCTCTAATTTACGCACACTACAAATAGTGATGCCATTTCATAGTGTATTTACACAGAAATCTTATCCATTAATTATTTCCTGTGTCCACATACCCTGCTGGCAGGCATTATGGGATGCTGTAAATAAAATATAAACTCGGCGCCATGGAATCGCTATGATTTCAGACCCAGTCAGGAATTCCCAGTATTTTGTGCACTGCTGCACAAAAGGCCTGCAAAAGTTGGGTTGGCCCAAGCCGGACCCTGTCTGGCATACAGATACATGAGTTAGTTGCATCTTCCGTAAAAAGAATAACCCTAGAGTGAAAGCTTACCTTCTTCTCTAAATCTCAAGGAGGCATTACTGTTTGTTGTAAATTAGTAACTTTTTTTAAAATACTCTGAAGTGTTTTACATATATAAATAGGTGCCACTTATACTGCAGGCTATAAATCAATCTTTCACTTGAGGTAAAATATTCCACCTTCCCAGGAAAATTAATTTTGACAAGGTACTTCAATTCATTTCCAATAGATAGATTGGGAGTGCTTTATTTTCACAGTTTAATTCAATTTTTGAATAAGCTGAGCGTTCAGAGCCAAAAACCAGACAGGATGAGAATCCATACACAGCCACCTGGCTAGTGCAAGGAAATAAACCACAGCAGGGATATCTTTATCTAGTAGTAATTAAGACTTTATCCAAACATTTGCCCTTGATATATATAAACTGCGTATAGGTGTCCATTTTAAGCCCAGGTAAACATTCTAGTTGCATTATGCTTAATATGCATGTACTGTAAGTGCACGCACATGGCAGCATCACCGATATCCTGCTGGTTGCACAAATTTGACTCATATAAATGAAAACGTTGTGAAATCTTTTTCTAAATCTAAAATGCTAGGTCACTTCCAAAAGCCTAATTTGTGAAGACAGGTTACAGGAAGCTTTTTTCTGGAGGAGTTAAGCAAGGACCAAAGAGGCTGGGATAGAGCAGGATATTTTAAAAAATACACAAAATTAAAGAACATTAACCAAAGACAGATGATGTTAATTGAGAGCTTTCCACTGATGTCAGCTACCAAATAAGATGGGTCAGCTAGTATCCCCACCCACTCACTCTGCAGCAAGCACAAAAGGCTATTTTCAGTAGTTGTTTTTCATTTAAGAGTAATAAGACATTGGCACTGCTCCTGTCCTCACGTTACAGGTATCTGCCTACAGAGAAATGGAAGAGGACTGCACAAGTAGGAAGCAGGAGCACCTGCAACCTCTGAACAGTAAGAGAAAGGGCTCAGCAGGAGTGGGAGAAATCAGAGAGCTCACCCAGCTCTCAGCTTGTTTCTTGGTCTTTGTCAGAGCGGGCTTCTACTGATGTTCTTTTAGCATCCTGGGGCATAAAGGGAATGGCCACTATGTTGTGTAACCCAGCAAGTTAGCAAAGGGACGTTTTGACATGGCTGCTCACGCAGGGCTCAGAGCAATTCAGCCTTCTTTGAAGAAAGATCTACCTTGAGATCTGCTACATCAGTTCACAGTAATGGCCACCTATGCTGACATCCTATTAAAGTCCACAACCACAGTAAGATGGTTCAGCAAACGTTGAGAAAACCTACAGCATGGATGTCTGCAGTAACAGCTCTGTTAGACCAACGTGCAGAATGTCTGGCCAATGCCACAAACACTGGCTAATGTGGTTTAATACAACAAATGCTCCGTAACATAAAACCATGGAAGTATATAGACCTGTTTAGGTACAAGGTTACGTGGTTACTGGAAATAAAAGTAGCTCTTCTGTCTGGTGTATTTGTAAATATGGTGTGTGGTGCCTACACTGATTCATATTAGTTCTAGCCCAGTGCAGAACTCCTTTTCTGGCTTTCAGCCATCTCTAATGCCTCATTTTAACTTTGCAATCTAACTTTGCTGTAAAAGGACCAAAGCATGCATCACCAAAATATAGATTAGAAAAGGATTTTAGGCTTTTAGGGTTTGTGCCAGAAGAAGCTGAGCAAATAACTAAAGGGATTTAATTTGCTGCCCCACAAAAGCTGCATTCCTTTAGATAAGGTTTAGTAAAAGCCAAAGTTTCTAAGGGCATTCCCTACTTTGGAAAGAGTTCATCTTATTCTTGCTGTCTTTCTTTCTGTTTGCAACACAAGCAGAAAATACACTGAGAAAGGAAAGTTGGCAGGATACCTGATTACGGTGGGGATGTAAGGAGTCATTTCAGCATTCCCAATTACTTCTCGAAGAGGAAGATGCTGATGACTGCCATGCTGTAAGCCATGCAACTGCACCACCTTCTGGACCCTGTCCAAAGTGGAACAGAGATGTGCTTCCTTAGGGTGACTTCCCTGCACACAGGTGAAGATATATGGTGCATCAGAATTCAGACAGGGACAGCAGGGGAGCAGGAAGAAAATGTTTATAGTAAACTCAAAAGCTCAATGTGCTGGTAAGGATTTTGCACTTGAGTAACAAAGAATAAATCAGTCAACCATTTTCTTAATAGGAAAAGAAATTATACACCCAGGAGCCACTATGGCGTTCCTGAAACAACTGCTTCTACTTTAAACTAAGCTTCATTTAAATAAAGACACTTGACATAGTATTTCCGAAGGCAAACAAGGATCAAAGCAAGGATTTTGCTGTATGTTCAGCTGTTATTTGACTGGGCTATGTTTCTTTACAATGGCTTACTTTGTTAGGCTCTTGGTCATTGTAACTCATGAGGATGTATGGTATTTTCGAAGGAAATGCTAGTAAGCACTGTGTGTTCCAGCAGTCTGAATAATGGAAACATGCATTTGTCAATATAATAGAGTTTGTAAGGCAGCTAGTTCCCTCGACTTGCCAGAAGCTGGTAACTGGAGCCATGCTGGGAGACATACAGCTGCGTGGGGCTGTCCTCTACTTTTATTTTCTGCAATTTTTTAAGTATGGACATATCCAAAATGTAAACAAACAAAAAAAAAAAAACAAAGAAAGAAGGCAGCAGTGGGTGTTCTAACTGTTCAAGGGGAAAGAAGAGCACACAGGTGGAGAGGAAACAGCGGATACCAGAGCATTGCTCAGCAAACAGCAGTGCTGGCAGCTGACTCTGGCCCAGGTTGAGCCCTCTTTAAAAAGCTACTGAGATTCTGAAGTACTCTTTGGTATCTACATCCATTCTGGCATCCCTTATAGAATTCAAATGCCTTTAACAAACCTTTTAGGCGGGCATACGCTTAGATCCTCCTGAAAGCTAACAGGGCTTGTGCTCCCCAGTTCCAGTGGATAGCATTCTCCAAGTGCCATCAATGATTAATGACCTTAACCTCACAGTCTGGCAGCACCACTCGGTCACATTTGCAGTTTTTTATGCTTAAGCAGTGCGTGCACCAAGAGAAGCTTATGGGAGCCACAAGGACAGATAACCTGCCACTGGCTTTGCCACATTTGCTAAGAAGGACCTGGTCCAACCATGTCCTCATTGAGCAACGAGAGCTTTTTTCCTCTTTCCTGGAGAAGGGGGCACTTCTCCTTATACCTAAATTAGAAAACACATGCTCTGTCATTTCAACTGTAGCCATAACTTGGTGAGCTATTAAATATGAAGCAGTTCACTGAGCAGAGAAACTAAAATGAAAAACAAATCCCCAAATTAGTAAAAAATAATAATCGTAATGCCTCAGGCAACATCTTTTTAACTCCTATCACATCGAACCCATCCAATTAGTTTCAAAATCATGCACCTGCTTTCTCCTTCTCTTTTCTCTTTCCTTTGGACTACGTACATCCTTCCAAAGCCAGGAAAAGCTACTCAGCACTGCTAAGACCACATCTGGAATACTGTTTTCACTTCTGGGCTCACCAGAGGCAGTTTGACAAAGTGGCATGTTAAATGGACGTGTGTATGAAGCAAAGATGTGTCACCAAATTCCTCCGTGCTTAAGAAATGGCACCCACTGACACCTACTGAATGTTTATAGAGACCAAACAGTGGATGTGAGCACTGCGAGGCAGTGGGTGGTGTGTTGCTGCAGCAGTGACAGCGATATGAAAGATGCCACGTTCCAGATGGCCATGTAGATTTTTATGAGCATGGCATGCATGTGTATGGAAATAAGTAGGAGGCACTACTTTCAGAGCAAGCTACATATCTGTTCCTCTAGCATGGAGCTGAGGAAGGGTGGAGCGGGGATAGGTGGTACATAAGGATTGCTCTGTTCTGTTGTAGCTGCACCCTGAGCAAAATGAACAAAATGAGAGCATTACCTTAGGTAAGCAATTAAACAGATGTTGAACTTTTTAGTCACAGAGAAACATGCTCTGCCATGCAGCAAGGGACTGTGCATGAAGAATAAGATCACACACTTGACACAGAGGTATGACAGAAGGGGCAGATCTGCACACCATTGATTCCCTAAAGAATCAAAGACACTGTAGGGAATGCGGGGAGCACAAACAAAGCATTTTGGAGGTAGGGATCAGGATGGCCTGAATAGGACAGCTGTAAATAACACCAGCAGGACTTGTTTCTGTTCCCACAGCTCACAGCGATGGTACAACCTCCCATGCCACCTGTCCCCTGGGGAATGCTGTGCAGCTCTCAAGTTGACACAGCCAGCTTCCAGTGCCTTCCACAAAATTCTGTCTCCCTCCCTTGTAGCCATACACTACTGCCCAGCAGAGCAGAGCTCTGGGTGCTACAACCACCTGTCCTCTCTTAGCTACAGGTTTCCCAAAGGCAGAGCCATCTCAGGCTGCACTGCTTGTGTCTCATGGCATGTTCCAACGACCTGATTTAAGATATTCTGAAAGGGTCTATTTTTAGGGACATATTATATACATTTACACATTTCCCTCCTACGGAGGCAGCCCACATTTGGTGCTTCATTGACCCTGTTCTAATGCTAGAAAGCACCTTGGCTGTCTCTCTCTCTTCTGGTGTAATCTCAGGATAAATTAGAGGAGATGATGTGCAGCAAGTTCCTGTATCCCTCTGTCAAACGCCCATCCAAGCTGGAGGTGTCAATGTGCCATTGACAGGACGTGTTCTGTGAGGTTCCTGTTTGTGTGTACTAGAATGTCCCTTGTACACAGGAAAAGGTAAGAAGTATTTCTGCCATTTTTCTAGGCCTTTTTGCACTAGACTTGTTGAGGTGACGTGTCTTTTATTCCCTTTCACTTTTCTCCTTCAGATACTGTAAGAGGCATTGCAACTTTACTAATTTATTTGCAGAAACCATTGAAGATTACATCTACTGTGATCAAATCCCCTTAAGTAAAATATAAACCACTACTTCTCTGAATGTAAAGCCTAGATCAATAATGGACATGAAATCATCAAGTTTAATCTCAAACACAGTGAACCCAAGTAATCACTCTTCTTGATATAAAACTAATTCTGTTTGACAATAAAATACTACTAGTCTGTGCTATAAACCAATGGAACAAATAACTTTCTTAACCCTGACAGCTGCTGTCCAAAATCATTACATCTCCTCTCCTTAGTGATCAAGCATTTCACTGTAGTACTATTTCAGCTCAATTCCCTTTCTATGAAACCCAACATATACACCAGAAGTTTGGAAGAGTTTCTTTTAAAGCAAAGCCTAATATTATTTCTCTCCTCTCTCTATTTGCCAAAATGGCACAGGTTGTATGATGAATGCACAAACAACACATGATGCTCCCTGGCACGTAGCTAGATCATCTCAAATGTAAGTGTGAGAATGAATTAACTTGAGGTCCAAAAGCACCTATCACAAAATCCGTAATCAATAGCAATGATGCTGAAATGCAGTCTCCAGCTCAGCACATATGGGGATGTCTGCAGACACATGCTAACAGTACCTGGCCACATTCTTGTCATGTTTCTCATTCATAGAGCTCCCTGTCTAATCTTGACGCCCAGTCTGTAAATTCCTGGTGTTACTGACAAATAATACTCCAGACATCCAAGATATAAAAAATCCCTCAGCTGTCCAAACACACCACAGCTTGCAATTACGAAAACCAAGCTTTGTTGATCTTTAGGGTGATAGCCAACTAAAATCCAAAACACTATTACACCAGGAAACAGGAGTGTTATCTAAGTAATAACTTGTCCTTGCAATAAAGCAAAGGCAGGCGAGCAGAATGGGAACAAGGAGTGACTGAACAGATGCACCAAACCACTGGGCTTAGACAGACCCGTGCTTCTTGCTCTCTACTTGCAACTAGAAGAAATGATGTGAAACTGATCCTATGCACTCTGCAATTTTTGATAATGCCTTGCATGTTTCTAGCACTATTTAAAGCACGGCAAAAGGAAGCCACGGCACTCTTTGTTGAGTAGGTGCAACATCTGTTTTTTTCTCCCATCCTACTGGCAGAATACTTCACATTGAGATCCTCATTTCATTACACCAGATAGATCCTTCAGGCTCTCAAGCTTTCAAAGCTCTGGATTTTCAAGAGCTCTCCTTACATACAGAAAGTACCCAAGGGCAGAGCTAATTCCAGGATCTGGATCTGTCTGTGATTTACCTGCCTACCACAAATTCTCTGTTCTTAAAACCACACTCTGGGATTATTATTTTTGTCTAAATTCTTCCAGCAAATAACTGCGCATAATAACAGCCAGGTCAGAGCAGAGCACAGTCTAAGTCAGATCCCTTTCCATCCAAGTTAGTGAAAGCCGGATTGTCTCAGTGCTGAAATTCAGGGATGGCAGTTACTGAACAAGAGCCAATGGCTGTTATCATCTCGTTAATGTCAAAGCTTGAATTTTTCCCCCCTCCCTTCAATACTTCTGAAAACGTACACCCTGTCGCAGCCCTTGATAGCAGTTTGGCATCCCTGGAGCTGAGAAATTTTAATGTTCTGTTGGCTTTTTATCCCGACACTTTAAGAAAAAAAGAAACACAACTTGTTACGGTCAAAGAGGAGGGGCAGGAACACTGGTTATTGTGTGAGCAACGTACACAATTCAAACATTGCAATCTCAAAATTATAGTTTTGGGAGTAACAAATGGGAATAAATAGCTCTGAAACAGAGCAGGCTTTACTTTCTGTGCAGGTAGGAAGTGTCACTTTCTGCTTGGGCCTTAGATATCTAGGTTAGGGAAGATCTTAAAAATGGAGCAAGTCAACAGGCTCATCTCTTGTCAGAAAGAAACAACGCCTATTTCTTTACCCTTGCAAATGTATTCAGAGTGATAGTTTATAATTATACATCTAAAGATTCTGAAAGATAATGAATTTAGTATTTTAAACAACATGCCAGATTTTAAATGACAATTACGGCTTTCTGTGGTTCAAGAATCAACATGCTGTTTTTCTTCTGTTGGGTAAATACTCATCAGCACCACGATGGCATTCTGGCAGCAATTATTTAGAGCTTAGTCAGAAATTGATTTCCACTATTACCTATCACGAATGATGCAGAAACCTGCCTGGCACTGAGGTAGGAAGCTTGAACCTTCAGCCCGAGAGCAGGATGTGCGTTCCAGCTTTCCAATACGCTTTATAATGTGACAGGACCCTATTTTAGGATGGAACAGGCTGACAGACACACCTCTTTGACAACACCTGAATACGCTGATGATAAAAATGCTGTGGGAGATCTAGATTCAAAGGTTTTTTTAAATTCAAAAAGCTTCTTTTGTGCTGGTGCTCTCTCCTTTTACCTGTCTGTCCCAGCAATCCAATTGCTCTACTTGCATCAGACAGCAGTTCTGCTCTGTTACGCGATTATTTGAGAAAACTTTCCCAACAAAAGGCTCCCCAAAAGCAGCCTGGCCCTGCAAATCCCACTGTGTTTTCACAGCATTCAGAAGAAAATGACCAAGAGTAGTCAGAGAGAGATCTATGCTGTTTCCCCACAACTGCAGCAGGAAGCCCCAATTATCAGTTCTCTATGTACCAACAAGCCCTCTGACTACAATCTTTCCCCAGATCGCTGTCTTCCCCAGTCCAACCTGTCACAGCACACTGCCATGCTCAGTTTTATACTGTGCTAAGTTAGGAAATCTGATGCTTCTTTGGCATTTCTAATTACTGGTGTTGATAAAAGCAATTAGTTCTGGTGGGTGGAGACTACATGTAGATCTGTAAACAAACGGTACAGAGTGTACCAAGTGTGTCACTGTCAGCCACCACTTGCTCTCTTGAGAAAAAACATAGAAGCACTCTGCCCTTAGCAATGGTGAATGTTTGCTCATTCATATGGATTAGTAAACCAACCGTGATAGCAGCAAACAGACCTACTAACAAAGGGAAGGAGTCTCCTCACCTCCCAGGTAATGTTTTCACACCCCAGAGATCCTGATTTATTGAAGCCAAGTGTTCCATTTGACGTTATAATCATCATGAAATCTCACTGAAAAGATACTTGAAAGGAGATGCTTTAATTAGGTTTCCTTTAGAAATGGGAAGAAAACATACGTTTAAGAGTCTTTTAGAAATTAATGTGTTGTTTTCACAGAATCACAGAAAGGCAGGGGCTGGAAGGGACCTCAAGAAACCACTGAGTCCAGCCCCCTGCTAAAGCAGGTTCCCTACAACAGGTTGCATAGGTTGGTGTCCAAATGGGTCTTGGATGTCTCCATAGGAGGCTCCACAACCCCTCTGGGCAGCCTGTTGCAGTGCTCCATCACCTTTACTGTAAAGAAGATCTGCATGTTTGCATGGAATGTTGTACGTTCAAGTTTTTGGCCATTGCTCCTTGTCCTATCGCTATGTGCCATCAAGAAGAGCCTGGCCTCATCCATTTGCCTCCCACCTCCCTTTAGATATGTAAAAACATCTATCAGATCCCCACACAGTCTTCTACAACAGCACTGGAAGAAGTGACCATCTGCCATCAAATGGAATCCAGCTGACAAACGCCATGACCACCGCTCCATTACTAGTATTAAGGAAATATGGAACATTTACTAGCTTAAGGGGAAAAAAAAAAAAAAAAAAAAAAGCTAATTTAATTTCAGCAATTATTGCCAATGGAGACACTTCTTAATAAAGCATGTGCTCTTTAAATGCTGATCCAAATTCAAAGCTCAGTGAAATCCTGCTGCAGTAACAGAGCACATCCAGGAGTGCTTGAATGCTACTTCACCAAATGAAACCAACTAGGAGAAAAGAAGTCTCTTCCTCCCTGGACTTCAGTTTGCTGCTGTTCTAGGCAAAGCCTGGGGATGGGTATGGTTGGAACTGAATACAGGTCCTGACAGAAGACCCCAGCCTAAAGAACTGCCCAGACCTTGACTCCATCTTTTAGCCCTACGAAGGGGAAGCTATGCAGGTTGCCCACCTGTGATTAAGTGTATTCTAGCACCTGCTGAACGCCCTGCTCAAAACAGGATAAATTTTTAATCGCTCCAAATTGCCTCTGCAGCTGCAGAAGTTTTCTCTTTCTTTCATAAAACATTGATAAGGTGGGAGCAATAGTCAGCAGGGAGAAAAGATTGACACTAAAAATGTGATCTTCTCCCCATAAGCATTTTCATTGGAAATGGATTACCTTTAAAACATGCCCTTATGTTGGCCATTTCTCCTGATGAGTATCCTGACTTTCTGTTGTGGTGACATGTGCATCCTTTTGCGGACTTTGAAAGGACATGAAAATGCAGACAAAACATCCTGTGCCCATCCTCTCATTAACTCCGGAGTTTATGCCACAGCTCTGCTCTCACTTTAGTAGTGAGGTAAATCCAGCACTCTAATTTCAAATGTCTCGTACAAAGCAACTTCTTACCCTCTGATTTGCATTTTCTGCTAACCCACTGCCTTCTTAGGGTCTGCATGACCATAAAGTGGGGTAATCCACACATAAAGCACCAAAGCAGGAGAACTCAGCTGGTGTTTTCCAGCATTTCAGGAAAGTTTAACCCAGATCTTTATCCTACTTGGAACCTGCAGAGATTTTTTTTCCAAAAATGCTTCTCGCACAGCAGAACAACATCCAAACCAAAGCAAACCTCCAAGACCCCCTTAGGCGGTGACAAGTAGTAGCAGGGCTCTGCTAGGTGCTACCAGGACTCAAATGAACACACAGCCTCTTCCCTGAACATTGTCATCTTTGTCTCAGAAGTAGAGAAAGGCCAACCCATGACTTTACATCCTGGTCCAATGTCTTTCTCATGTAATCATCATCCATCTGCCATCCAGCTGACCACCTTTCCAGCGTAAGTCTATAAAGTGCTAAGAGGGAACAGATGAAACCACTGGTACTTAGCCTCTAGTCATGTCCCTCACTGGATTCTCTTCTGTAGTCAAATATCTTCTGCTTTTATTGCTTTGCCAAACAACATGTTTTTTTATTAAAAATGATTTTTTCTCTTCACTGTTGGTGTAACATTTTCGATTAATGGTATTTGAGAGGATCACAGATGGGTGAGCAGGCTTGGAGAAACCAGAAAGTGACCTCTACCCAAACATCCAAAATGTGTGAAGCAATCCTGTCTCTATTTTGCTGTTAGATAAAAATGTGAGTGCTCACTATTCCAACTAGAATTTGTTAGAACTCTTTTAATTAAAAACATCTGAAAAACTTTTTTTTTAAAAAACTCTGCACATATGCCAAAAATTCTGAAATGTCATCTTTGAAATATCTGATTATACTCAAAATTTAACCATTCTTGGTTTCATCTACTCCAGCTTCATGCTTCCACAACAAACACTTATAGAGTATCTAAAGGGGCTGTAAGAAAGGAGAGGACAGACTCTTCAGTAGAGTCTGTTGTGATAGGACGAGGGGAAATGGCTTCAAACTAAAGAGGGGAGATTCAGATTGGATACAAGGAAGAAGTTTTTTACACTGAGGGCGCTGAGGCACTTCACAGAGTGCCCAGAAAGGTGGTGGATGCCCCATCCATGGAGACAGAAAGTCAGTAAGGGGGGGTAAGCACAGGTCCATCAGAATTTTTTTTGTTAGAGCTAGTTATCCAATAAAAAACATCAGTTTTGTTCAGTTTCAAGCAATATCTGATTTTTGCTGAAAACCAGTACCCACATTTACCACGGAGATAAAGGACTTCTCACTCTGAGCCCTACTCTGTTTCCACTTCACAACTTCTCAAATTTAAAGCAGCGAGAAAATAATTTGAAAAATCAGAAGATCTCTTGAGACTCATATTAATTGTCAGCAGGTAGCTGAAAATGATCACTCCCATGGCTAGGCCACAAACAGTGAGAATTAATATTTCATCAAGCATTACAAAAGCCTGACAATATAACTGATAGAATTACTAAAAACATCCCACTATGTAATATATTCCAATACAATTCCAAGCCTTTTCTACCAGCTCTTTTGATTACTCCTGGGTATAATAGCACAATAGCTTAGGCTAACACGAGCACAACTGGAAAGCCATACCAACAAAAACTGAGCTGGCTTTTGTTAGCCTGGTTTTCAGCTGGATCAGCTCCCTCCATTTTCTCAGTATACAGCTGCACACACACATGAAGGGATGAGATTGCAGCACCCAGGATACATGGCAGCCTCCACCGCTCAGTTCTAGCAGATAGGTTACCACCACTTAGAATCTGCTAGTTGCCTTCCTCCCAGTCCTGGTTGCGTAATAGCAGACCTTCTGAAATAAGACTACAGGCTGAGAAACATTTGAGCTGTTATGGTTCAATCAGCCCTTCTGCTAGCAGGAGTGTCTGGGGTAGCAGGAATCCTGCCAAAACATCATGATGCTGCAGTAAACACAAGCAACATTTATCCAAGACCTGTAAATCAGGTTGCAAAGATCACAGTAGGTTTGCTACATTCTAAACCTCTTGTTAGAGCTCCACTAGCAACTCTTTCAGGCTGAAAATACTGGGCCCAGCCAATGTAAGATCAATGGTTTTTAGACTAGGTCTTCTTACTCGTCCCCTACCAACGAGGACATACAGCCATCCCACAAGGAACAAAGCACAGAGCCTCCTACAAAGCAGCATCCTGGGGAAAAGTAGCTAGTTTATGAACAGCTGTCATCTACTGAAAGGAACATTTTTCATTACATAGGTGAGTGTATTTGTCACCAGGCTCCAGGAATTGGCTCTGATGCTCAAGTAGTCCCTAGGTTGGAATAACTGGAGTACAAAAGTACTTTATTCTTCTGTAACACCTGATACTTCGACTTCACATCTGTCAGAGGGACCAGAATTTTCATTAGTCTACTGCGTGGGACAAAGGAGAACAATTTCACTCAGATGTAGGTCTCTATTATAACACTACTGCTTTGCTACTTCCCTCAGCTGAGCTGAGTCCAAATGGGCCTGTAATTGGAATCAGAAGAAGGAACATTCAGCTACAGTTAGCAATGTGTTAATTATTAAAGGCTAAAGGGCCCCACAGTTATTAATATTACAGCATGAGTTTCTCTTCCTCATCTGGAGAGGAGAGGGGACTCTGCTGTGCCGTTTAAGAACAGACAGAGGTGGTAATTCATTGTTGACAGACACCACAGCAACCACTCCAAAGAAAAAAGCACAACTTTTTTTTTTTGTTTTAACCTAACTAGGAATCTTCATTTCACTGAGGTACTTGCACGTGCTTAAACACTTTTTCGTACAGCAGCTGTGCCATACATCCCAGAGAGACATGGGCTGCTCACAGTAGCTTATAAGGCCATTATTCACTTCCAATTAGAAAAAAGTGTATTTATGGATATCAGTTCTGGATCTTTTAGCCAACATCCCTGTCACTTTATTTTCATAGGGCCCGTGTATGTTGCGCTAAATCCTACTGCTCTGCAGAGTGAAGATGTAGCAGTGCTAACTTGACATGAAGTGGGCAGAATCTGAGAAGTCTGCAATAATTGCAGTAAGTTTTTCATATGGCAGAATGAAGCATTTGGGCTTCCTCCAACAAGACTGTATTAAAATTCACTATAAATAACTTACCCTGTCTATGTAGAACAAAACTGCATTTTGCATATTTGCCATAACAAGACAAGCCACATATGAATAAATGCTTTTTGTTTTTTGGTTTTTTTTTTTTTTGGAAGACAAGAAAGAGGAAAGGTGTTCCCTCTCCTGTTCACTGAGTTCTTTCCTTCTGCACTATATTCAGTCATCCTGTAAACACCCATCATGCAGCTACCACATGAACGCATGCAGATGGCAAACTGTTCCCAGTCAGACCCCATCAGCCAGCTATTTTTAAAAAGCAACAGCTACCTGAGATTCCAGCCCACATTGGCACCAATTCCTGCCCCTGACAGCTTACCATGATCCCGGGCTATGGTACCACCTGTCCAACATCCCTCCTAGAACACATGTTGCCGGGTAGCATCAAAAGCCCCTCCAGGCACATTCTGCAAGAAGCCCCATTTAGACGAGGGCAAAACACAGAACATCCAGATTGTTTTAGATTCTGACCCTAAAATCTTATTTTTCTCCAACACTGAGAAAAAAGATTTTTTTATTTTTTATTTTTTATTTTTTTTAGATCTGCGACAGCATTTAAGAAGTGTTTTAGTTTAGGGGCGAAGCAATGCTTCCTTTCCACGAAGGAAGACCGCTTCATTTTGAGAGTTCAAGTCACTGGAATCAAATAAATAAACACCACAAAATAAATAATTATATTAAAATTGTGTATTCGCAGGAACGAATAAACTCAATCAATAAAATGGAGAGATAAAAAAGCTAAACTGAAATTATAAAGTCAAACTGAGTCATTTACATTCTCCTCCATTAGAAATTCACTGCGAAGCAATATGTGCCATGAAATGTTTCCATTTCAACACAACTGCTGTTTTCAATGGAAAACTTCCATCCAAACATTTCAGAAGTGTTGAGTTTTGGGTTTGCTTTTTTTTTTTTTTTTTTAAAGTTTCCTTGCAACAACAGTGCCATCCACTGGCTGCTGCCGTGCGGTTGGTGCACAAGTCCTGCACATCACAGCACTCGCAACTCCGCGTTTCGTTAGGAAAGGTAGTGCCACGGTGTTGTCCTGCAATTAACACTGACCAGAATACTGCAGCTGATGAGCTGGCTCTTCTCGCCCAGAGCCTGCTGAACAACGTCATGGCATTGACCACCTTGCTACAGCAGTAGCAGCATGGCAGGGGATGGTGCCTTGCTAATTTTCACCACCATTGCTGCAGTAGGACCGCTACCTTGTCTCTATTTTCATAATAGAACACAAAAGGTAGCTGGAGTGTCATATGCCAAAAAGCATTGAGAGTCTTCATCTTACTCTTTGCTGATCAGTTACAGCCTAATACCACAATGAAGTTAGTACCATAACTTGGAGACACAAATTAACACTGCCACGTTAGCATCTACCTGGATGTTTCAGGGAGCACGAAATAAAGGCGCAGCAGCAAGGCATGCTCTTTCCATTTACAGCCTCTTCACACAAACATCCCTTACCCATCACCAAGAAAAGTAAGTCTCAAAGGCATTTACACGACAAGTTTACCTGGGAATATTTTGCAATAGATAAATGTAGTAACAGTGCAAACTGACAGCAACAACACAGATGGTGTTGGTGTGCACAAATAAAGCTAGTGCAAGTAGCTCAATCTAATGATAAAGGTTTGTTTCTGGTAACTGCCAAAAGCCTGAAACATCAAAAAAAAAAAAAAAAAAAAGGCAAAAAACTACCATTAAAGCACTCCAAAATAGCTAATTTGGACAAAGTTGAAACATTTTGTTTTGCCTTCCTCAGACATCATAAACTAAGGAAAACTGAGAAGTGGCTCAACCTCAGAAAAACAGATCTTTTTGAATGAGTCATATATATATGTTTAATTTTCATTTACTAGATTTTGCTGAAAGAGTTTGGCTTTTATTTGTGATTCTAGATGAGGCAGCACTCCTTACTGTTGAATTTATTGCACAAGAATTTGAAGTTCTGCTCAAGTCCTGGCAGCACACCACAGCATCACGTCAGGCTCCTGGAGTTACTCAAAGAAGCTGCTAAGGCAACTTTAAAACAATATTAAGATACTGAAACAGCAGCAAAGAAAGCAAAGCTTTTACAAATTTTTTTTTTTTTTTTTTTTAATGAAGATGAATGCAAGCACAGGCTGTGCCATGGAATAGCATACCAGCAGCATGGCATCAGATCAAAGTGCATCTTCCTCTGGCAAAAGGTAGACAGATCACCCAGACTAAATGCAGAAGGCATCAGGTAAGTGATCCTGCCCCTGCTAAGCACTCTGAGCTGCTGCTAGCAGTCAGAACCTCAGTGACCCCTCAGCTGGAAACTGCAGCCAGGACATCTTGCTAAGAGTCACTTTTACCTGTCCAATCTCTCATGAATTTGCCTGACACCCTTTACACCTTTGGCTTCTTACAGCATCCTCCGATACCAAGATCTGCAGTTCAATCACATTTTGTATAAAAAATTAATTCCCCATATTTGTTCAGAACCAGCAGTTCGACAATGAAACCTGTGTCTAGTGTTACAAAAAGCGATAAAGGAGCAAATAACTATTTGGTATGTGCCTTCTCCAGCTCCTTTTCATGCACCTTGCACTTAGTCTGTCTCAAGCTGATGGATCCTGCCCTGTTTAATTTCTCCTTCTCTGCAAGCCATGTCCTATCTGGGAACATCTCTGCCTCTTTGCAACTTCTCTGCACTAACCACATGTGGTCTGGGGACAAGGACCATGCACAGCGTTTTGCCAAGGCATGGAGGCACCACGCATTGGAGAGAACACAGTTATATTCTGTTTTCCTCTGACTTCTCTATTCATTCCCACAATTCTGTCTGTCCGCAGCTAACACAGGCAAACCGAGGCTCTTTTCAAAGAGCCGCCCCACTGTCACATCTATTCTGTATTTTGCCCTCTTCCACGCTTTGTGCCAGTGGCGTTAAGCAACCAGCCAGAGCCTGGATTAGGTTCAGGACACTAAATCCTTGATTGGAAAGATGGCCATATGCTGCAGACTGCCTGGTGTTCCTGTATGGGCCCAGAAGCACATCAAAAGGGAAATACAACTCAGGGACCAATTTGGCAACTATTTTTAAGTGTAGCATTTCTCTGACCAAGGCTTTAGTAACATCCTCCTTTTTATAGTCAATCATAGGGTGATGATTTCTGCTCTAAAGCAACCCTCTGCAAGAGGCACAGTGCCTCCTTCATCAAGATTTTAAAGTGACCAGTAAGAACACGCTGCATTTCAGGCCTGGTAGTGGTTTCCCCAACATTTCTAATCACAGATATTGCTCTGTTGCATTCTCCTGTCTTTCAGCAGTCCACGGGATGCCTGCATGTAGCACATTACAGTTTAGCTTCCCTCCATTTGAAACCCAAGAAACGCACGCCAGAGGCTCAGTCAGTTCATTGGATCTGATTCACCACAGATGTAAATTTACTGCAATGGACTTCAGTCAGGATGAGATCTGTGCCACTGTTTCTAGGAAAAGGCAATTCTCTTTTTTTGGTAATACAGTGCTTTGTATTTATTTGTAGATTTCTTTGCTTTGCTTTAATGCTGGAAGCGGTTGTTCTCCTTTTTACTACTTTAAATGTTTTCTTTTCTATTGCATTGCTGCTAATTTCACAGTAAGGGAAATTTCAATGCAGTTTACATCAGAATTCCGAAGCAGCTATCCATGGCTGCTGGGAGATCTGCAGCATACAGGCTTCTCCTCATCTACCTCACTGTACTGCGCATCCTCTCCTCCTCCTTCTGCACCTGTACCTAACTGCAGGCATAATCTGCACGTTGTGTCCCTCCTACAGCTTCCTGCATGCATTACCACCATCTGTGCAGCAGGTCTACCTCCCACCTATGTGTGCCAACAACTCCACCATCAGACTCAGAGTGACCAACGCTGGGGTAATCCTCAAAGTTACAAGGGGCTGCTCAAAAGTTTCTCTCTCTCACTTTCAATCATTACTAAGATGACCTTGCCTGCTAGATTAACTGATTTTCCACCTCCCTTAAGGTTGCAAAGGAAACTAAGAAATGACGTGCACTGAAAGAGGCTTCAAAAAAATGTGAAGCCCTTTTTCCTCTCCCCCCTCTGTTAGTATTCCCATAGCAACTCTGCCCTTGAATCCCCCAGCTCTGCCACTTACAGCACCATTTACATCACTGTAAAATATAGCCTGTAATTCTCATCCACGTCAGTTATCAGTTTAGATTTTGTGATTCGACTCCATAATTTTACAGTTAATACATAATTCATGACTAATAGCAGCCCACCTGAGATTCAGGCTATTATGAAAAGCACAGCAAACATTATGAAAACCAATCCTTGCTCCACAGAGCCTGGCAATCTACATTGGCAAATAGTGGAAGCAGCAAATAGAAACTCAAAAAGGGAAAGGTCTGTCCAAGAACCTGCAGAAGGTCAGTGCTATGATCCTGCCTCTGCCACCACAGCAGTCAATACCTGAGCTCTGGCTGTGACTCAGGATGCAGCTCCTTCAGATTCTTCAGTTTCTGAAAGCAACAGAATCAAGCTGGAGTGAGGCAACGCTGAATACCTATATGTGAGTTAGTGGTGCTACACACTTAACTGGAAGTATTTGACCATTTAACTTTTGTCCCTTCAGTTATCAAGCTTTATTGTGCACTTCCCATAACACAGTGTGGTTCTGATGCCTCTGCTGAAGCTTCGTAGTGTCTCTTAGGTGACATTTTCTCAGAATATAAACATAAAAGAGAGGTGAGATCTCCTGCCACAGATTTGCTTAGTGTGAAGTCTTCACATGTCTGCATTTTATCCCCCATTAATGAGATTCCACTGTCAGATTCAGGCAGTTCTTTGGATTCATCTTAGAGGGTATTTTTTCTGACAGCCCAGATTCTAGCTCATCTCTTCAAAACTGAAGGCATTAATATTAGATATAAACAGATAGCTCTAACACTTTCTGTCATGGGAGTCAACTCTGGTGACATCTTTAGGAGACCCATTACTATGAGCTTCCTCTGTCATCCTGTAACATGGAGGCAAACTGCTAGGTAGCACCACACTTTGAGAAAGAGCCCCTAAAGGCAATGTTTAGGACATCAGTTTAGATATATACTCTCCATAAATCAGACAAGGTAGTACTCTTTCCATTCAGGGCAGCACTGGAAGAGCACATTCCTCTTTAAAAGATCAGTCATTTGTAAACAGGAGGATGCGTGAGAATCTGTTATTACCAGTAGATAAAACTAAGTAATGTTTCAGAGTCCTGTATCAACATCATCATCTTGTCAGTCTCCCCAGACGGATCCACCAGCCTGTTCAGATACCAGCCCATTTAAATGGTGAGCTAATCCTGCCTCTTTCCTACCTCCTCCTCTTACCCATACAAATGCTCAGGCTCTCATCCCCACTGCAGTATCTTTATCCATAGTGCAAGTGTCCTTCGCCACCCCAAGCCCTGGCCAGGAGCTGTCTAGAAGAGAGCCAGCTGAAGGGCTGTTAGGAGAACCTGAACGCCAAGCATCACTGGGGGTGCCTGTGCCCAAAGCCCACTTATCAGTACAGATGCAGTCACAGAGTCTCAGGCAAGACACTGGGAGAGCATTTCTCCCACACTATTAATACTAAAGATAGATAATTATCTCACTATCTGTTGGCTGGAAAACAACAAGTCAGATTCCAGATGTATTCAGATTACAGCTGGGGTCAGATTTTTCAAGAGAATTCTACATCTATCTGAGTACCAAAATAAGTTACCATGTCAAGGATAGAGAGATCTCACAGGAAAGAAATTAAATCATTACTTTTGAGTAAAACTAAAAAAAAGAGAAAAGTTTTGTGTTAGGTGAGCCAGACAGAAATAGCTGCCTGTACACGCGTATAAAAAAAGAAAGCAGACATACTATAACGCATAGGAATCCAAGAACTATTTTCCCCACCAAGTTTAACACTGTTCCCTTCAGCTAGCAAAGGTTTTCGATTCTGATCTACAAAGAACCTGTGTTTAATTGGAAGCATTCTTCTGCAAGTTCTGTTCTAAGAAGCTCAACACAGATTTTTAAGCCATTACAGAGAGAATAAACGGCGATGCTTAGGTACTACCTTTGAATCTAGGTCCTTCAATTTGGTTTTATTTCCCTCTTTAAAATTAACGGTATATTCCATGTGTCTTTGGAATAATGGGAACAGAAGTTAAACAAGGAAGATAGTTTCTAACTGTTCGCTTACTCTACAGATTCACACCATCCATCTTCCTATAATTGCTATCATGGTAAACAGTACTTTAAAAATACTGTGTTGGCTTTCACTACAATCAGCTTGCACGAGTATATCTATTTCAGATACTCAGTGCAGAACAAGTGCTGGGTCCAGAAAAGAAAGGCTGTCACTGCTTGTCAGGTCTGTTGGATCAGGCCTGGGACATCTTCCAGCCAGCTACACAGAACAATGACTCTTTGCTGTTGTACCTTCAAGAGAAAAGTTCTGTCCAGCTGCAGTAAGGAGGTCAATACTAAAAAATCATTTTGAAAATGCTGCCTGATAGAACCATCGCAACCTCTTCACTGATGGGTCACAACCTGCTGGTGCTTTCTCCCATTAGCACAACAGAGAATGAAAACTACCCTAAAATTTGACACTAACTTTTCCAAAACGGTTCCTTATATCAAACAAGGTGGGAAAATTGTTCAAAACAATGGTAATGTCCTACATTTCTGAAGACTATAGATTAAAAAAAGGGAAAATACTATCTCGTTACGATAACAAAAAAATTAACTCCTCTCTAGAAAATTACATGCTGGTGTTCAATTTGGCATTAACCAAGGCTGTGAAAGCACATAATATAATTACTCTAACACAATGATTAGCCAGTAATTAGCACTGGCCTATCTTACATTAGAATCCTAGCTTTTCGTAATATGTTTTTATCTTTACCTACATTCATTAGTACAAAAGCCAAGACATGCACATCATGGCAAATAATTAGGGCGCAGATTTCAGCTTAATACTTCGCAACTGTGCACTACAGTCCAATAAGTGGAACAGTTTCATGTATTACATAAGGGCTAATTTACATTATCTATATGCTAATTATTCATTTGTTTCTTCACTGTTTAATTAAAAAGCTAGCTGTTCTATATTGCCATCAGCAGACACACTGCGGTTCCCTTATTTCACAGAACAACGCTGTTGGTCACATCTGGCAGATACCTCTCAGTAACTCTGGAGGGGGGTTTATTTCTCCATATGAGAAGGGCAGGAAGGACATGGCCAGGATCATTTTGCAGGAATGTGGCACAGAGCATAGAGAAGCTTACTGCAGTAGGGCAATACTTTGGAGCTGAAGCACTGCCATGAATGACAGTGCAGAAGAAAGATCTGTGATGCTTAGAGGTGAGCAGAGGATAATCCCACTTGCTTCCAAATTTTGACAGTACACAGTGTAATGGAGGACAGCAGGAAAGCTGCCCCCTTCCCCAATAGGAATTCCATTATCACTAAGAGAACAACTCACGTTCTAACAGAGTAAATCTTCAGCCAGTACCACCTATTCTCATTCCATTAAACTGGCAAGCTGACTTGACCACAACATCAGATCTCAAAGTGACAGACATGCGCTGTGGTCACAGAATTCCTCCTTCTTCTGGTCCTACTGGGAAGTCTTTTTGTACTGACTGTCAATGGGACCAAAATATTCTGGCTGCCAAGGAACACGTTCTGTATGCCAACAGGCAATCCTGTTAAAATTTGGCATGGCAGATGCCCCAGGGGTGTATCTGTTGTGCTTCTATTCTGTAGCAATTCCTAACCTCTGACCATTCAAAATGCAAGAAAACAACCAAGAAATGAACATTCCTCATGTACAGCATGAAAGAGAGCAATGCATGAGTGCCAGTGCCCGTTGCTGGCAGCACAAGCTCTTGTAACCGTACACACAGGACAAGCTATTTGCCTAAAGTTCACAAGGATTTCTGTCTGTTCAAGGCAGAGGGGACAGTGCTTGAGAGAGGCACTCCCCAAACCCCCCTACAACACCCACATGCTGCTTGGTGTGAGGTGGCTCACGGTAATCAGGATAAAACCCATTAGTTGTTACAATGCTTCACACTGTTGCAGACTTTGCAATTGGTTTTCAGAGTATTGCATAAACATGTTTGCTTAGCCTAATCAAGTACTGACTCAAACACTGTGTCCTTATTCCACTGTTCTTCCCTTCTCTTCTCCAATATATGGGTCACAGCTGCTCAGCTCTGTGGTTCTGTTACTCACATGACCTACTGCAACCAACGAAACTTATGAAGAAACCTTGGCAGTTCCTATTAATACACAAGGTGGCAAGAATTCACGACCCAGAAGAGGATCTATCATTTGCTGGCAAACTCTTTAAAACAACCCATCTTCCTAAAGTAGCTCTTCTAAGAATAGAGCAGGACTGAAGACAAGATCTGTCAACGTGCTTCTCCTGCACTGCTGTGCTAAGTTAGAGACTGAGAAGCATGGCTCCCAAACAGCATGACAACCAAACACCTCCCTGGGGCAGGGCACAAGCATCTGCAGAAACAAAGCCTGATGTGAGAGATGCTAATAGTGACAATCATGAGCTCGGCAATCAAAGCACATTTCTGGTCCACGTGGTAGGAGTCATCCATTTACATATAAATTCCAATCACATCACAGCAGTTATTTTCAGAAAGTGTTTTAATATTTGACATTAGAAGTTTCTATTGTGGTGCTGAGGAAAACATTCGCACTGTGATAAGAAACAAAAAAGACCCTTTTGGTGGGAGCCTTTCATTTCCATTCTGTTTCCTGCTCATCTCTGCAAGCAGTGGGCACATTGCTCATTCATCCCATGCTGTGTTTTGGTCTGAAATACTTTCTCTTGAACAATAAAATGTGTGATAATGGGGAGGAAAAAAAACAACAGTACGTGTCCACTATAGTATGTTGTTGCCTCTCTCTCATAACTTTGTCATCAAGACACCTATGTCACACGGAAAAAATATGCACTGTCCTTTTGCAGAAAGAATATGTTAATTTTATTACTTCACCTAAGAACGTTGCCATTTTCGTTGCTTTCCTAATATCACTGGATAAAATCAAGTCGTTATCTTTTATTTAAAGCTTTTTTTTCTTTTTGAGAAGAGTGGAAAATGTGCAAGGCTGCAAGCACTACATCAGAACCAAGAAGAATGACAGTCCAGATAACCAGACTGCCTCCAAAACAATTTGAGGTGTTTGTGTCCAAATGGTTTGCATGATTCTACTGACTGCTGCAGAAACCCAAGCTCCTATAACAACTGCCAATTAAACAAATGGTGGATCAGCCTCTCCATCCTCTCTGTATTATCCATGAACTCAAACTAAGGCTGCAGTATTACTGAGCACCTGTGGTCTGCATTCAGTTTTCACTGACTTGTGACAGCAAGCATTATCTCATAACAAAGCTCCTGAGCTCCACATAGTTTAATGCATCTCATTCAGTTATTAATCACATTATATCAGTGCTCTGCTCTTTCTGTCACCTACTTCTCACTATTTTTGCTTTCCTTAATTTTTTCTAACAGGAAGACTTGTGAACAAGGCGGTGTTGTATAAAATATACACACACATATCCCTGGCTGAGAAAATCCTAAATAATGCAGTAATTGAGTGATCATGTTACTGGCAATTTTGGAGGCACGTTCCTTGGTAATCTGAGATACCTAAGGTGAGGTTTATGTGTTAGAAGGCAGATATTCTGTCTTTCTGAAATGCCAGGTTGTTTGCAAATGCCTAACAGAGAACAAAAGGGAAATGCTGTATCCCAAATTCCCCAGTCTTTTTTGAAAGCCTTATGCTTTACTGGTCACTGTCAAGAAGATCAGCCTGAGAAATTCTCACTCAGATCTGAGCAGTGGGAAGTGTTCCGCACTGTTCTGCTCTCCCTGCAAGGAGGTGGTGAGAAATTTCAGCAGCTCCCAAAAAACACATTTGCAAATTATGATCTGGCTCCGGCACGGCAATGTTTCTTGTTGCAGTCCATTTAGCATGACACTGCCAGCTGTAGGAAAACAGACCTTGGAAGTTCATTATCATCAGGATCCAGCTAAAAAAAATATATTTGGAACAGTACCTAAAATAATTACAAGAGTATGTGAATAATAACACAATTAACAGGAAAAGGCTGGTGAAGGGTTTCTTTCCTGCTCACCTCTGATATGAGAAATATGAGTCTTTTCTAAAAACATCATCAGCTTTTAAAATCTGCCAAATAGCATTATGAAAAATTAAAACAGATTTTCTTTCAGGCATTATTAAAAACAAATATATACATCTCTGGTTCTATGTGGGAGTCACTATCTCATTCCCAATGGTGACACTTCTCCAGTACACCATATTTCATCTATCTTGACATTGCTCATTGCTTTAAATATGATTGGCATCTAAAACGCAGCCCAGCTAATCTCACTAAATTTTACCCTATCCATTCATTGTGCTGCACTGTTTAATCAAATCTGAACTTTCTTCAGCAGGACTGAAAACCCATGACTGATGAAGTCTTATTGGAGCCTAAGCATTACAATCCATGGTGCAGAATGCTAAACAGAAAGTGAGGAGGAGAGGAGGATTTTGTTTTTCAAGAACCAAGCTCATTTTATTCCATGTGAGAATGCAGTCACCTGAAGAAACGGTCAGAGTTTTTCTTCTAGTAGAGGTTTGAAGGACCCAACTACTTGCTCTTAAAGCAAGCTGCAGTGGCATAGTGTCAAATGATGCAGAAAAATTGATGCCCTTCTGCAACCTCCTGCATAGGCTCATAAAAAAGGAGGAAAAACAGAGGACTCCAGAGCCACAACTCTCCTTTATATTTAGTATTGGAGTGGAGAAAGCAAGCTTAAAGAGTAGTGAAGAGAAATACAATTTCCTTCTTTTTGTTGATATTGTATTGTAACATTACAATGCTGATATTTGAGGTTTCAGCATGAGATAGTGATGGATGGTGACAAGCAGTACCATCATCCATGGAATGCAACAGACAAAATCTGTCTTCCCCTTCTGTCGTACTGATCTAGCCACATTCCTTCACTCCTGTGATAACGGATAGCCAAAATCCACTTATCCATTTGCAACTGTATGTACAGTGAGAAGGGCTTTGCGTCTAACTTCACAGAACACCCATCTTTGTAGCCAAAAATCCTTGCATGAATGTCTGGATGCCATTCCAAACATATCAACATATCAGATATGACCAAGAAGTAAACGAAGAAGAGCAGAGCACAACTGGGCACAGAA
>JAOWBP010004343.1:4186808-4202294 GCA_028571105.1 Tragopan temminckii | reverse complement strand
CACTGTTTCAGTAGTCTGTCAGCAGCAGCCCTAATAATACCAGCAAAGCAATGATATTAAAGTTCCAAATTTCCCTTAATTTCAACCTAAGTCTCCTGATGCCATGAAATGCATTCACTTTGTTTTGTTAGGACAGCCAGAAAATAAAGGCCCAAAGGAATAAAAACACTTGTTAAACACTTTTCAGGAAAACAAGCTTCACTGCTGTTATCACCTTGCATTTTCTTACGTGGGCTATCCTCGTATCAAAGCTAAGAAACTGAATTTGACCAGAATTTGACAGAAGTACAAAAGCTCAGGCAAGGGCTCAGACAGAGATATCTACAGAATCACCACATTATTAAATTCAGAAATTACATTTTCAGCTGGGGCTGAAGATAGAGAAGAGGTGCACTGTAACAGAAAGGGGAAGCCAGCGATGACCCAAGACAGTGGCTGTGGCAGACAAGACGACTTTTTAAGCTGACAGAGCATGCCAGGAATGATGGCCTGCAAAAGGAGAAAATACAGCTAAAAGAGGATACGGTGGCAAAGAGAGAGGTGATCTGATGTCTAAGAGGGACAGAACTTGGCAAAGATAAGAAGAACGTCGCTTCACTAAGAACAAAGTGAAAGAGGCCTTCAGACAGCAGTAAGGAAGAAAGGCCTATTAGAAAAGACAGGATATGTATGGGATGGATTGAAGATGACAAGACAATAATACCAAAGGCAACATGAGCTTAGTGGAACAAACCCACATTCCAGGGGATGAGTAAACATCAGAGGGATAACCTGCTCGGCAGAAAGACATGCGATTACACCTATACAGATAATTAGCTACTCTTTCTTCTGGCAGCTGCAGTTTTCTGTTTTTGTTTTGTTTTTTAATATATAGATACATATTCAGAATGCTGGCACCAAAAAGATTTTTTTTCCCCACTTAAAACGACCTTTTCAAATTTCATTTAAAAATCAAAAAAGTTACGGTCCCACATAAATACATGGTTTGCCAATAACTCATCCAATGGAACTGGAAAGGTCTCATACTTTAGAGGACTTTAGTGTCCTTTTCAAATACAGCACTCCAAAGGTTCAGAGATCTAAATCCTTCTCATGTAGAAGATTTGACTGGATAAAACATAAGAAAAAAATATTGTGGGAATGTTTCTCAGATTTGCCAGAGGGACTTTTTGCACTCAGATATGCATTTTTCTAAAAATAAATAAATAAATACTTCTGAGTCTGACAGTGTCAGTTGTTTTGGTCGTGTGGGAAGGCCTCTGCTAAGTCATTACACTCAAGTGTCCAGAATTGAGGCACAGTCTCCAGTAACTTTCCATGAACTCACGAGCTTGTAGACCTCTTGTAGGAAAGAAAAGACTTTCTTTACCGATTGCTTCTAGGAGCAGAAAAGGAGGAAGGGAAAACGATTAGAAAAACCTTCACTTTTCAAATAAAATGAAAAGTCAATAATCTTAATTGGAATTCTAATTTTTGAAGTTCTTATTTGTCTTTCTCCTCCCCTTTTTCTATTTGCTCCTCTGGACCCGTGAAATAAATGTACAGACAGTGTTGAAACTGTATTGCCAAGTTTATTTCAGCCAAGTCCTCCTAGTGTTTGCTCTTGATAGAACAGCAAGCAGTTCACGTAATTGCCTTTTTCTTTTTCCATCAGCTCAAGGGGATTTCTACTCCTGGGAGTGCCTTTTATCTCTTATGCTGAGATCAGGTAGCTGCTGCTGACATTTGGTTACATACGCTTCAGCTCAACCAGCTGGAGGCTTGATTCTTACCTAATGCACACTGCTGAAAGTAAGAAGCAACTCTGTAAGAACACACAAAGTTACACACGGTGTGAAATGGGACTGAGTCCAAGATCAGACCTTGCATTTTTCTGTCCATAGAAGGCAAAGCAAATAGTTTGAGTCTAAGTGAAAACACATAGTCAAAAGGCAGTTTTATTCTAGCTCAGTATCTTTACACTAAATAAAGATACTTTGGCAGCATAAATAGCTTGAGAGGGGCAGGTACTGCCCTACACCACATGGGGTTCTAGACTTACAGAAGGAAATTCATGAACTGCACTTCTTGACTGGGCAAAATAGCAGCAGCATGGTTTTCCCTGAATCTCAAACATCTCCTGGTCTTCAAGTAAACCATGCCAACGCTGCTGAGGGATCTGCTACTTGTGTCCTTCATCCTTCAGATATTTTCCTCAGCTGAGATCCACTGGATGGATTCCAATGTGGCACCAACTCTTGTAGTGCACAACTATCACAACAGCGGTAGCAGCAGTGTGCCAATTATTGCCAAAGGCATCAACTGAAGAAAGAGGTATCAACATGACAATACTAAATTAGCTTTTTAGAAGGTGGCATCCAAGAATATGGACATCTATATTTGAATCCAAATGCAGCACGCAGAGCAGACGGCACTTTTTTCTTTAAAAATCAGCTGCGTGCTCATGAATTTAAAGATAATCAGAGCCATGTATGACTTTCTACTGGAAATTATTTTTCATGCAAGAACGTTGCCATACAATTGACTTGTCACTGTAATAACTTTATCTGGATTATCCAAGAAACAGCTCAGATGACAAAAGACAGCTCTGTAAAACACTCATGAAGGAAGGTCTCTTTTCTCTTCTGTTCAAACAGGCAGTTATCCTGAGCAGAGAGATCCATGGTTTTGTCTAAACCTGCCTCGGATGGACATCCATGTCCATCTCTCCACAGGGAGAAGAACTGAGGGAGAAACATGACCGTAGTCTTCAAACCGAAAGCAGTGGCATTAAAAATAAGGCAATAGTATGTCTGCTTTTTGTTTAAATATCAAGGAAAGCAAACTCTGCAAGGAAGAATCATGCCAAGCTCTTCTAACTTGTTCAGATTTCAACAAGAAATTTTTAAAGACTTTCCTACATTTAAAATAATGCAGTTAAGTATCAAAACCTGAACGTTCTTGTAGTATTTAAGCGTGAGTGCTCATATCAAAACATATTGTAGTTTAAAAGGTTAGGCTCAAAATAAAGAGCCTCAATGTAAATGAAATGCTAAGGGCTTTTTGTTTGCTTTTGAATTAGAATGTTGTACAGCAGTACCAAAAATAAAGATTTTTTTCTTGGAAACTAAGAAAGCTGCTCCTAGAAAACCCTCCTTACACTCAATTCTGTTTTTAAAAGGGACAGAATAAAAATCTTTCCTAAGAGCCCACTTCATTTTGTGTCGTTTCAAACCCACCAGTTCTACAGTTTTCAACTTTTTTCCCCCTCAAATTAAGAGCACAGTATCAGAGCTATGAAACAAGCCTTAAAAATATAATATTGTCTATATGACAGCTATCAACCAATGAGATCCCAACGACCTCTAGAGCCACAAGAAGGATCTAAGTATTGTAGCATCTGCCAAGGGATCACTACAGCCCACTGCCAGGAGATGGCTTTGTAGTGAGGACTGCATAGCACTGCTGACACCCTGCCACTTCAGCAAGTGGCACCAACTGCAAGTTCTATCCACAGCCTCTTGCACACGTCCTTTAAGATGATGAGCTCTGCATTTTTCCAGCTTAAAATAAAAATTCGTTTGAATCGTAGAGACAAGACACCCAGTTGTACGCAGATTTCAGATGAGTTTTGCTTGAGTAAGATGTGTAAGGCCAGTCTCACTGCATTCCATTCACTTAGAATGCATTTGTTGATCATAACAGGTAATCGTGATGCCAGGATTACATCAGCTGTTGCAATTTGGATGGAGTCCACCTTTCCTTTCATGGACTGAAATGTGTGAAATTCAATTGCTCTGGTGAAGTCTTAATTTTATACCAATTTACTTACAAACATTGAAAGGAAAATAAAATTTAAAATGTGCAAAGGATTAAAGCACTCTTTCACTAATGAGAGCCATCTGTTTATTTCTTTCCTTTTTAAAGCATTTTCAATAGGTGGAAATGAAAGTCTTCAGACATTTTCATGTCTTGAATCTCAGCAACAAAAAAAATAAACACACTCATCTTCAGTCAGAACTAAGAAAATAAGCCTCATCTCAGCTTGCCAATTGCTTTGGGGCAGCTTTGCATCACTGCAGTGAAAGTGCTTTGCCTCACACCAAGATACTTATCCATGTCTGGATGAGAACAGCCACTTCTGGTCACAAATTGACTGCAGTATGTTGCTCACTGTTTAGAGGTTGGCCATTCTCATCAGAGCCATAGGCACCAGTCCATTTCTCAGCTCATTGCAAGCAGGAGCAGTGGGTTGCTCTGCTACTTCAGTGTTGTGGCACCACTTTTTGGGACTTCATCACCAGTACAATATGATAATATGAGGTATGTGTTTTTAAGCACCATAACACATATATAAAAACCCACAATGCAACCCTGAGGACTATGACCATATCAAGCCAATACAGCAGAGAGAATCCTTTCAACATGCGGTCTGCTAGAGGAAACATCACACATCACTGGAGGCTCAGCTCCAGCCTACAGAGTAACAAAGAAATTAACTGGGAATTCATCACTTCAACCAGTTTTTCAAGCTAGCCATATCTTAGACACATACACAGGCATTTATAGCAGAGCTTGGAAGCGCATCACAGTAACGTATGCTTAACATTCAGCCAAAGGTGTTTCTAATTAGGCATATGCTGCAAAATGGCAGAAGTTGTAGTCATCAACTGATCGAGCAAAAAATTATTCATTTTGGGAGTAATTTTTCAGTTAGATCATTCAGCTCTTCCCAGTATGATCTAATGAATGGTGAGTGATGAGCTGGTGACAGCCACCCAGAGAGCATGCAAAAGCAGCACTATCACACATTATCACATCCTGGCCTAAAATGTGATGGTGGTCAAATGCAAATTTAACTAGTTAAACAGCCAGACAGCCAATATTCAGAGAAAAAAATTTACAAGCCATGTGTCATCTTGTGTGTAGGGATAGAAAAAAATGCTTTATAAAATGTACATTTCAAAAAAGCAAGGCAGACTAATGGTCAGGGGATTCTGAAGAATCCTTGTGGTTTTTTTTTTTTATAACAACTGTTACCTGTGCTCTGTCACAAAGTTGGAATTGCAAGTTCTAGAATTATTGCTCTGAAGTTCTCACTATATCATAGGGCTGCACTAGAAGACTAATTCTTGGCCTTAAAAGACTCATTTCCCACACAAGTTTCTTTGGATAGTTTAACAATGCTCTTTAAAGTCTAAGATCACAATAACACTTTCTAAGGACAAAAAACTTCAGGATTCTTTTACTCCTATTGAAAGTTTTGATGGGATTTTTATAGCTAAAAAAAAAAAACCCTCTCATTAGGAATCATGATTGGAATAGACTTGAGAGAGAACATGAAACTAAAGAAAAGTGTAATGAGCAGTCACTTAAGAATAGATGGGAACTCAACAGGCACATCCAGAACTGGATTCTAACAGCCCTGACCACCAACCCAGCAGTTTAACCACGGCACTGTGCTGAATGTTGCGGATTATATGGATGAAGAATCAGACAAGCTGGAAGAAATATTTTGAAACATTTTTATTTTGACAAGAATTAAACCGGAAAGGGTGTGAAAGACTTGTCACTTATTGACAAGCAGCTGATCCCACACTTAGCTGAACTTCTAAACTCCACTGAGGCTACAGCAGATAACCAACTAATAATTAAGCATGGACTTTCAGTGGTGGCCTACTGTGTGAAGTGTGATTGGCAAGTAAACATCCAGGCCAGAAGTCAGATGAATAAAGTTACTTCACTCTTTAAAGTATACAGATGAAAATCCCCCAAATATTTAATATTTGCTGTGGCATTTCACCTTTTTCTTTTCTTCCTTTCATTCAGCTTGGCACAAATAGCTTCCTCATAAATTAGCACAACCTTGATTTGACAAGCTTTTCCCCAATTGCATTACAATGTCAAGTACCAGGGCCACAGCTTTCAGCATAGCCTTGACTATTTGTCATCTTCTTGTAATTAATTACAGCTCTCTCAAACAAGGCTGCTACAGAAAGCGATAAGACTATTATACAGCTTTCAACATTCATTGTCTACGGGATTTTCACACTACCCATTGTTCAACAAGGGGGCATTGGACAATGCTCTGGATATAAAATTAACCTTATTATTAGAAATACAAAGCCTAATTTCTTGCACAACTCTGTAGCTTTTGTTTCCTCCTATTTTGCTAATAGCTAGCATGGTATAGAGAACAACGTATACTGGCCTCAGAATACACTGTACATATGTATACTTATGCTGCATTAGATCACTACTGACTCAAACTCCACAGCTTTCACCTTGCAGAAAACACCAATATTTCAAAGCTTTTTCTCATATGAATCAGAATAATTTTCCATTTTAGGGTTCCATGTAATTAAAAATGTTGGGAGTTTTATGATGTTTTGAATTCTAATTTCCAGGTTTTAGTTGGCCATACCTATGACTTTTTTCTTTTCTTTTCTTTTTTTTTTTTTAAACACCATCTCATGGTACAGATGCCTAAACTTTTTCAAAGGAATGAAATAAACTCAGACAGAACATTCCCTTATTACTTTATCAGGACTCATTTCTTCTCTTCCCACGTACATATCACAAGCTTTGAAAAATTTGTTTTCTTACTTACACAACGATATTTGGGCACTGATTTCTCAGGTTAAATACATATATATATGTGTGTGTGTATACATATATATGTACATACATACATATATACACACACACACAGACACATGCATATATATCTATCTATTAAAACTTAAGTTGTTAATTATGAGATACTGTTTGTAGTACTGTAGCATCTGCTGGCTCCAGCCAGGACTGAGGTCATAGCTTTCTGAATCCACCACCTCCCTGATGATCTTGACATTTATACACAGCAGATAAAAGGTAAAAATAATAAGAAAATAGCTGGCTAGGAGCAGACCTGGAATGAGAAACCAAGTTTACAGCATTCAGCCTGCTAATCCAAGTTGTCTGTGATTCTGTGACCTTCACCAGAAGAAAACCTGCCAGCCACATTTCTAGCAACACAGGGTATCACCACCTTTCCTCTTCCCAAACTGTGCCATGCTTTGAATATTTTGTGCACAAACTTCCAGTGCAATACTTCGAGAAGATCTCCTTTATTTTTATTACACAATTAGGTAAATTGGACAGATGTTTTACTTTATTTTCCCCCTCTTTACTGCTGGCATCTATCTGTGTCATTCCTCACTAGCCTGCTTCCCTCCGCTCCCGGTGTTGCTCACTTGGGTTACTAATTGTTCAATTTCTGCTTCAATAGCCACATTTATTGATCACACACAGTGGGAATTCCGATTGAGTTCTTCCACAACAAACACCAGATCTGTCAGAAAACATATTTATCTCTCTGGATTGTATGCTGACCTAGACAAGAAAGGGCAAACAGGTTCAAGGACCACACCTATTTACACTAGAGCATCACTTGCCCTTGTCTCCACTTTGCAAGGAGAGATGGTAAATGCACAGCTAGGTGTGGCTATACATGCCTTGTCATCATGCATATTATAAGTAGCATTAAAGAGAACGCATTTTAGACATCTCTCCCCATTACTGAAAAGCATAACTAAAGAAAAGTAAAGGGTAAATGCCGGATTAAAACTTAACAGTTAACCTTACAGAGAAATACGAGCATTCAACAGAATTCTAAAGAACCCAGCATTTTTAATTCTTTGCCTGAAAACAAATTATCTGAACTACATTATAAGACTTCCAGACAAGTAATGCATACCTTGTTCTTTTCCCCATCAGGACTTGTAAACTTGAAAATACTTTCTTCCCTGAAGCTTCCAATGAAAAGTTATTTCATTTTCAGATGAAAGCACAGAACACAGCGTTGCAGGATATTCAACTTTCAATCACATTCCAACTTTTAAGTTCTGTCTTCAACAGATATTATATACATACATTTTATTATCTTCTTAATTCCCTATTCCAGCCATTCCCACTAAGCTCTCAGAGTCTCAGTGAGACCTCAGGCAGTGGATGTATTTAACCAGACCTCCAATTCTTCAGTTGTCCTGCTTGGAAAACTGACAAATGAAAAACTAAGAAGTACTTATATTTTTATCTAAGATAGTCTCTCTTGCTACTAATTTTGTATGGAGATTGCTCTTCGTGTCCAACTATCTCTCTGCATCTAGAACACAACAGCAAGACAGATGGACATGGCTGTTTGCTACCAGAGATACCTGATGTTATTCAGCATCTCCAAGGACAAGGAATTTCAGTTTGGAGGAACAGTTAACTTGATATTGAATCAGAGTTGCTAATGGTTACAGAAGGAATTTCCACAATAAAATGCTGTTCCTCTTCACTTGCCAAATTGTATTACTTTAATGATTGAATCAGTTGATTTCTATCTCATGAGCATATGAAAATGACCTGCTAGAAAGAGCTGTTCTGAAAAGGTAAATGATATTCCATCATATACAACAACAGAGACAAACCATATGGAAAAGCTTTGGTAGAAAAATGCATGGTAGGACTTGGTTTTGCACCTGGCTGGGGGATAGCTCAATGAAGACAGCACCTTGACAAGGTGACTTCACTCCCTGAAAAACTGTACAGAGTATAAGTGATGGATTTTCCTGCTTAAGGCTGAGCTGGAGATAGCTGCAGCTCAAAGCATGGAGCTGTTCTCTTTCCTGAAAAAGGACCACAGATCAGTGCTCTCATCGCCATCTTCTAGGTAAAGCCTTTAATGCAGGTGCTCATTTGCATACATAATGACTCCTGTATTATGGCAGTTAGTGGTCTCCCACCGTACAAGGAAATAAAGGATTGGGTAAGAATTTTTCAGTTCTTTGATACCAAATCTGCTTTCTTGCAAATTAACGGTCATACATATTTTGTGTTTTTTTTAAAAAGCTGATGGAGGTGGCAGACAGTGAATGACATCCAGAAAATTCAACCCACCAGAAAACATAAGCCTGCCTGGTACTGAGAAGTTCCTCCAGTGCCAACTGCAGTCTAGCCTAGTACTTCCGGCACTTCAGAGCTCACTTGGGGTGGCTAATACACCAGGGTTCCAGAGCTGAGGGCTCAGGTTTTCCTGATGTGCTGCTTAAAGCCTCACCCACTCTTAGAAAAAGAAAAAAAAAGTCTTTTTTTTGCATTCAAAATACCACTCCCTTCTTGGTGCTCAGATCCTTCAAACATTTGTGTGCCATTCTGTCTCTTCATAGCCATTGTTCAGGCAAACTCCATGTACTTCACTCCTTTAATGTTGCTTTTCATACGAGCCCCTACAGCTCTCTCTTCTCTCTGAACTACCTCCAACACTCAATACCTTTCTGATTCCAGAAATCTGACAGCGTTTGAGTTGGATTCTCTTTCCTGTAGCCAGGAACATTCTGTACTGAGTTATTCTTGTGATTTAAGATTATTTCTATGAACATATTTTAAAAGTTCCACCTCCCGTACAACTTTTCAGTACCGCAGTACAGTTGTAAAAGGGAAGAACTAACATGATATTCCTTTAAACACCCACTCTAGATGGGTTTAAAGGGGCACAGAGGTGTCAGAGGGGAACGGAACCAGTTGGATGACACAGGAGAGGGTACAGTTTTAACTCTAAAGTTAGATCTGTGCCAGTAGATCTCGTACGCATCCATCTGCTGCAACATACAATGCACTGAGCACATCAGATCTGCTTTTCCTAATGCACAACACTGTTTATTTACTTTCTTCTAGCACACCATCACCCAAGTTAACATGGAAGTGGGAAGCACACAGCAAAAAGCAGCAGCAGTGAGTGGAGCAGCCAGTGTGGGAGGCACAGAGCTCAGCTGTAGTCCAGAAGTCAAACAGCCTATTGTCAGCTAACGCTGAAGAGCATTTTGCCTACTTCTATACCAACTATGATATCACAAGTCTGTCTCTCCATACTCCTACAAAGTCATACATGGCCAGTCAGAATTTTTAATAAGACTCCTCAAAAAAAAAAAAAAAAAAAAAAAAATCAGCATGCAGATTCCACATCACGAGTTATGTGAAATCTCAAGAACCCGTTCTGCCAAATTCCACAATAGGCTATTTCTCAAAACTCCAAAAATGTTTCTTTCAAAATAGTTCTAGTATATTCAAAAGAAAATGTAAAAGTTTATTTTGGTTCTAACTTTGCCTTCATTTCTTCTTTTTTTATTGTTAAAAGTAAACAAAGACCCCAAGAAATTAACAAAGAAGTCAAAATTCTGAAAGCTTCAGAAATTTCCACCTGCTTTCTTGATGAAGGCAGTCTTAGGGAAAAGTCTTCAAGAGTCATTTTCACCCTGAATTTCCCAGTTGCCAGAAAGCTAAGAAATTCTCATTTTCATTCTCCTCCACTTGGCACCTTTTAGAATAACACTGCGTACAGCATGTATACCTAACCCGTAATTATTTTCCTGCATTAGCATCTGCCAACTTGGTAAATTATAACAGAGAAAACAAATGTATTTGTCACAGCTGTAATAAGCCGTATCCATGCTACCCATGTTGTTTGATTGATATTAGGGATGATGTGGGTAAACAGCAAATCTTAAGGCTGGCTCAGCACTGTTTTTTTTCCCTCTCATTGAAGAACCTCACATTACATGTTTTTTCCTCTAACCCTGATTAAAAGAATAATGAGGGCCATAAGAACTATTTGGCTTGATTGCCATTCTACTGACACTCCCATTAAACCACGTTGTCCATAAATTAGCTGGTGTACTAAAGCAGCTTCTCTGCACTGATACACAATGGTAGTAATTTCAGCAGGGCTGAAAAAATGAGAAATAATGACAGACATAATCATAGTCAATGGTTTGTAAGGTTTCCTTAGAAACAACATTAAGCTCAAAAAGTAGAGAACAAAATGTTTGAATACACAGGAAAACAAACACTAGAAAAAACCTTTCAGACACAAAAGAGAAATGTAAGCCAAAAAAGAGTAATTTATATTAATCCTCACTTAAGTTATCTAGGACTAATACTCAAGCTATCAGTTGGAGCCATGGAGCAGTAATTTTTCATTCAGACACTGAATCCAAATTGTTTCTTTCTCCTTTCCTTTCCGAAATCTTTGTGAGAACTGTTTTAGAAAGTAAACTTCTGTCCTAACGCTCATGAACGAGCTCAACAAAAACCAAAACTCTTCTCTGGAGAAGCCATCAGGTTCTGGCCAAGGCATGCTGGAGATGAATAAGGCAAACAGATTGTCAGAAGCTCATGGACCTCTGTGGCAATATCATCACAGAATGGCCTGGGTTGAAAAGGACCACAAAGACCACCTAGTTTCAACCCCCCTGTTATGTGCAAAGCCGCCAAGCACCAGACCAGGCTGTCCAGAGCCACATCCAGCCTGGCCTTGAATGCCTCCAGGGATGGGACATCCACAACCTTCCTGGGCAACCTGTTCCAGTGTGTCAAATATCCCAGCGAGACCTTCTTGCTGTGGTGTACCCACAGAACAAACGTATATATCAATGAGGTATCTGTAAGAAATGAACCCTTCCTAAAATGTGGCTCCCTACTGCCTTTAAAGGACACTGAAATACACTTCGGCTGCTTCTCCAGTTTTACATCTCATCTGAAAGACAGAAGAGACTTCAGGAACAGAACAGAAACAGCGCGACAGTCCTCAGTGTAAGCGGGAAGCAGGAAAAGTAATTTATCACATAAGTGTTCCTTTGAGGTGAATTATTTGAAAGCTGTATGTGAGGGATATTTTGGGTCAACTTTAAGGACAGATGCCTTGTGCTTTAATCTGATATCACTGTGTCAAGCACCAGGAAAAAAATGCTGCTGAGCCACAGCTTGACCAAGCTTCACCTTTCAAGACAGCCTCTTCCTTGAGAGTAACAAAGTATGTAAGTACATTTCTTTATTGGGCAAGGGTTACTAAGTTAAAGATCTGAAAGGAAATGTAAACAAAATGAAGAAATTTCCCACCACCAGATACCAACATCTGCCATAAAGCACCTCCAGACTTACAGATGCAACGAATGCCTTGCAGAAGGAAAACAGTCTGAGAAGGTGGAAGACAAGCAAGTCCCCAGTCATAACAAGTTACCTTAGTTTTATAATCTACTGACACAAAATACCTGGGAGCTTGGAATAAAAGCACAATTGGGCACAAAGTTAACCGAAATACACCAACTCTACAGTAAGATCAAAATCTAAAAGAGTAGCTCAATATTTGTTAACAGCCAGTGAGTGGTTATTAATTCTTATTCTAGTAAAGAGATACCAAATGTTAAAAAAAATAAATAAAACCCAACAAATATCTACTGCAGTCATCTCTAATGCATTTTTGCTGACCCAGGAAAACTGGCATTAAGTTTCGGGTGCTCCAAACACATACTGCCATGTTTCCCTCAGTGGATTTATGCTAAGGATGTTTTTTCTAAAATAATTATAAAGAGAAGCTCAACCGCACAGTTTCACCAAGAACAGATCTCAACTTGCTCTTCTCTCATGACTCTGCAGGAAGATGCAAGAGGAGGGAAGGGAAGTAATTGCTGTTTAATTGCATCAGAAAAACATCAGCTGACATTGCCAGTAAACATACCACTCCACAAGCAGTCTCTCAATAGGAACAACTTTGCAGAACAGGGAATCCAGCCCATGGGATTCAGCACACCGCTATCCCACACCATTCCCTGCTGCCTCCACCCCTATGACAGAAACCACCCAGCAATAGCCTGGGCTGAAAGGGACCTTAAACATCATCTAGATTGACATCAGGAAAAACTTCTTTACAGAAAGGTTGTTAAGCATTGGAATAGGCTCCCCACGGAGGTGGTTGAGTCACCATCCCTGGATGTGTTTAAAAACTGTTTGGACGTGGTGCTGAGGGACCTGATTTAGAGGAGGGTTGTTAGGTAGGATGGTTACGTTGTGGTTGGACTTGATGATCTTTAAGGTCTTTTCCAACCTGAGATATTCTATGATTCTAGTTCCAAAACTCAGCACCTGCATTCGATTACACCACTGATTTCTGCAGCTCTCCCAGGCCCTGCACCTGGCTGGATATTGATCTTGCCTTTGATTTTGGCAGGTGTGACCCAGAGCATTTAGGGATTCTCCAGCTGAAACCAAACGATTACACTAGAAGCTCAGCAGCAAAGCAGCCATGATTGCTCCCAAGGAACGCTTTCGACGGCTATGAACCAAAGACAACATCCAGAAGACACAGAAAAAAACTCAAAATATAGATATCCACTATACTCAAACATTCCATCCTTAAACTAACAAAAGCCAACGTGCACCAGAAAACTGAGTGGAAAAGCTGCGACCCCGACAAATAAACTCGCACGCATCCTCCACGCGTTTCCCACCGCCGTTTCAGCACAGGGTTTTCCATCGGTCCCCGCTACACGGCACACCGATACCCCGACGACCCACAAGGGTCCGCCCCTACCCCTCAGCCCCATCCTCCGCTGCGGCTCCTCCACGACGGCAAGAAGAAAAAAAAACCACAACTCACCTCAGCCCCGGGCGAAAAGCTCTCAAGAAAGCCTCACCTCGCCGTCCCTGCGCTGCCGCCGTCCCCTGGTAGCCGCGTGCAGCTGCTGCTGGAACTTTCTGCCCGCCCTGCCGCCGGCGCCGCGCCCCGCCTCAGGGCGCAGCTGTGAGGGATGAACGCTGGCGATGCTCCCGGCTCTCCCGAGGCGCTGCTTTCTCACCTTTAACACTCCGCTCTTTGCTGTAGCCTGTGTTTGGGTCCGTAGAATGCAGATGGAGTTTGTTGGAAGCTCAGCCTCGCTGTCTTCTGTGATCCGCTAAGCAAACAGAGTGGCATGCCTCGAGCAGCAGCTCTGTGCCACCAGCAGCTCCTGCACTGCTGGGTTTCCATGAGGAGTGTGAGGTGCTCGTGGGAATCCCACTGAGTATCTGGCAGTATCTGGTATCTTCCCCTGTTTCCAGCAGTTAAGCCATCCTGAAATACAACAGAAAAGCGTCAGATACTTTTCCAATGGCACTACCACGTGGAACAACTGCTTTAGATGCTATGGGAAGCCATTCCTTTTCCTGTGTCAGAAAAATGATGCACATGAGACGTGAGGCCATCATACACCCACCCAGGATCCCCAACGCTTTAGCATGTCCCAGCTTTTGTCTGGGAACTGCAGTTGCTGCTGAGATCTCTCAGCTGTGCAGGCACAACAGACGGTCTGATCACACTCATTCTACTCAGATGTGGCAGATGTGCAGTTTTCTCCTCTATTCTTAACTTGGCTTGAGAGAGTTGTAAAGAAAATGCTATCCTGTCTTCTTCACTGCAGACGGCCTTCTTGCATGGCGCAGTCCTGATCCTTGGATCCCTTGTCCTCTTTTCTGGTTGATTGATGTGTCAAAAAAATGGTATCACAGTGGGTAGCCCACCATGATGTGTACGTGTGATGTGCACAAATAACGTGCTGCTGCTGCTATTGCTGAGTGGGGGCAGGATGAGGAAACTGTCTGTTGGGTATAATACCACCATCCCCATTGAAAAACTTCCAACAACTTGGATCCTCCAGTCGAAAAAGTGGTCTTTATAAGCCTCTTTCCATAGCCAGATTTTTACCAGGTGAGAGAATGTGGGACATGGAACTCCATTTTATGTAATAATCAATAATTGCTAGGCATATATTCCATTTTTACTTGAGGAAAATGATCTCATTATATCTGTTTTTTATTCTCTGTGATTTTCAAGACTCAGTAAATGGGAAGGTTTCCAAGTGAGTAACTGCATTCTTGATGAACCTGATCTCTTTTTACATAATCCCATAAAAGACATCCTTCCTCATATTAGTTGGTTAGCACTGTGTAATATACAGTGTTCCATCATTAGCTAGCCTAAATGGACATTCATTGGATGAACATTATGATGTTTAAATTTCTCCTCCAAAATAATACATTAGAGATTATTGCTGTAGTTTTTGCTCCAAGGCACTACTGCTTGTAATCAAAATCTCATTAAAAGGAATTCATATATTCCGTAGCCCAAAGGATCTCAATTTCATTCCTTCTCCTGTCCCTTTGCCTCCCATGCACTGATTTATATAGGTGTTTTACCTAAGGAAAGTCTGTCCAATTTGGCTCTTTCAAGAGAGAGTGTCAAAGGTATAAACAGCATTAGACACCAAGCTGTTTATGTATGCTGAAGAGCTCTGATAAAACCTACTTCTCTCTCTTTGCCAATTTAAGCCAAACATTTAAAGTAATGAGAACTTCTTTTGCAGATGCTACTCTGATATATGATGAGGAAAACCTTTGACATCATAATCTATCTGACCAGAAGAAAACATGACTTATCTGGCTGTGAAACTAACTTCTATATCTTTTGTTTTTTGGGTTTTTTTGTTTGTTTTTTTGTTTTGTTTTTTTGTTTTTGTTTTTGTTTTGTTTTGTTTTGTTTTTTCCCTCTCCCCTCTGACTAAATTTATCTCAAATAACTGATTTATTTTACAACGACTTAGTGATTACTGGAACCAAATCCCATCTGTATGAGTTGTCAAATCTTCTAGATTTTATACGGAGGAGTATTTG
>JAOWBP010004343.1:4163170-4181700 GCA_028571105.1 Tragopan temminckii | reverse complement strand
ACCCTGCTTACTTCCAAACTCTCCAGGAAATTACAAAGAAAATTATCTCTCACCAACTCTAAGAAGACACAAATTTGACTTGCAAACAAGAAAATTGCATTTCTTCTTGTTATATTTTCTTTCTCCATCCTTGACTTCCAATGAAGTTGACACTCATTTTGCATATTCTTAGATCTGGTTCTGTATTTACTTGCTTGCTTATAAAGACAATGTTTTTCATGATGTTTTATTACAACAGAAATACAGTGTCAAAGACTGGACTCAAACGTTGCCAGGCTAAGACATTCTGGCAACCTGAAGATACAAAAGATATTAAAATCCTATGTTTGTGGGCTAATTTTCAAATTCTCACCAGGGATTAAAAGCAGTTCTAGCCACCATATATTAAAAGCCCTGAGCAAAGGAGCAATAACTACAAGTGCTGTGTGTTTCCACACATAGTTCAAACAGAGAGAACCAATTAGGATCTGAAAGCTCTTGCAGAACTCACCAATGTCCCAGCAAGTGCACCGTGCTCTTACAGAGGGCCTGAGGTCTAACTTACAATGTTCAAATTGACCTCAGTCAAATCATTCCTCATTTACCTACTGGAAAAACTGGGGGGAAATATGTGGTTGCTGATGTGCCTGCAATGCATTTATCAGGCAGCACGTTAAGCTGCAGTACCAGAACATTTCTTGCATAAAACAGATTAAGAAATCAAAGTTGTACGGTCTTTATACATTTTCAGATCTACAAATGAAAGACACAGTGTGTGCTTTACTATCATGGGACAGGGCTGACCTTGAACACAAGAAAGAATATGTGCCAGTGATGTGCCAGAGATGATTAATGGCAAAGAAAAGGGAGATCTTTCTAAACGGCATTAGTGATCAGGTAGGGGAAAACTGTGAAGAAGAGTTGAAACACAGCAGTGCCCAGGCCAACACAGCACACTGCAGATCCATCCGTCCCAAAGCTACGCACTTCTTCCTTTGCAACTCATCCGTCACTCCTCAAAAAGACTTCCACTGAGAATTTTTTCCAGGTTGTGATCTGATAAGTGTAGCCAAATAAGATAACAAGGTATGACAAACTCACCATACCCTCAGTTCAGATGGAGTACACACAGAAGGGAAAAAATATAAATTTTTTCTTTTTTTTAAAAAAAAAAAAAAAAAAAAAAAAGACAACAGAAAGAAATATGAGAATTTAATAGGGATTCTCTTTAGATGCTATTGGCATCCCATCTCTGGTGTGATGATAAGCTTATGAAAACCCTTCACAGTCAAAGGCTTTTCCATGCCCAGGACAATGAGAAATAGCCACAAGAGGGTTGGTTCAAAGCTGCCTTTGTAGGGGCTAAACAAGCTAGAAGAAGGCACTATGATCACTGAAACTAAAGGAAAACAGAAGCATAGAGATTGGATTCAGCAATTCAACTCTTGTCAGTGACATGCACCTCAGAGTTGTTCATAAGCAGCAGATTCCCATCTTTTAGACTGAATGTTATAAATCGTTAACTCCAGAAAAGAAAAGTCAGCAGATATCAAGTCACATTTCTGAGGCAAAAATAAACACCGATATTTTGCTTTTAGGTTTGTTTCCTTTCCTCTTTCATTCCACATGCCTATGCAATGCATAGCTGAAGACTCAATCTCTTTAGCTGACTTGCTTTCTAAATTGAACCCACCACCACTTCGTTGCCAAGTTCACAGTTGCTCCCACCCAAACTATAAACCTGAGACATTCTCAACCCTCACAATAAAATATCACGACTGTTCCAAACAAATCACAACCACTCATTTTGCAATAGAAAGGTATCAAAATGTTTTCAGGTGCCATCTACTTCTTGTCTTTCTTGGAAAGTGGCACCCTCAGGTCTTACAAATGCATGGGATTTTTCTAGTCAGTGATCTTACCTGCATTACAAACCTGTTGCCCCAGTGTCCTCTCTGTCCTAACATAGGTATATTTAAGTTTGCTCTAAATATCTGCAAAAGCTGATTTTTTGGGTAATAAAGAGAACTAAAGTGAGAATTTTTTGGCTGCACTAAAGAACGTGAATCCCCTCTGTATTTCTCCGACCTGTTGACAACCATTAAACTTGTTCCTCTATGTACAGTTTTTGCCAGTCTGTGTTTTCAATCCTGTTGTTCTTGTTGCTAGAGGGATTTCAAACCATGCCATGTAACACAGAAAAGTAAACTGAAACTAGCATTATCAAAACCTTTAATTAAAGAAGAATTCATTTTTCTTTACTGAAAAATTAAGGGGAAAAAACCCACACTTGACAAAAGAAAATTCATTGTCACATTTTTAAGTCAATGTTAATTATGAATTATGGATCATTTGCAAGAAAGCAATACAAAAGTTCCCACCGGGCCTGCATCCAAAGTAAAAATGAATTTATGACAAAGTTGATATTGACCCATTATTTAAAAAGTCTGTTAAATTCATCTTAGACCAGGCTTCCAGGGGACGATGATTTATTAAACAAAGTAATATAAAATGTAATGAAATAGATTAAGTCTCTTTTTGAAATATTGTTATCCATTAGATCTGCTAAATTCAAGTCTGTTTAAACATGAAATACCACTTTAGCAGATACGCCAGCTCCTATGTAAATGGGGGGCTGCTGATGCTTTAGTCTCCTGTCTTGAAAAATCTTTGTCTCAAGAATAGACGGCAATAATTATTTTATTTATCTGGGGGCTTTAAGTTAATCAGTTATCTCAACAATTGCAAGTCTTTTTTGTCTCTAGAGAGAATAATGGTTTTATTTGATTTAGATGCAGATGGGTTCCACCCTGGTTATTAGTGATATCGATGGTGCAGCTGTGAGTTAAGCAGTCTTCCCAAGACCAAGGCTTTGCCTACGCTGCAGTGACAACTGTAGCTGCAGCACGGGAGATGCTTTATTTGGCAACATGAGAAAGCAGCAGCAGTGAAGATGCACCAATTAGCATAAGAAACATATTTGCTGGTTGTTATATACTTGTGGGTGTCCTCTGCAATATTTCTGCATTGTGATGCAATCAGCACTAGGTTAGCACTAAGCAAAGCCAGCAGGACCATGAGCTGAAGAACAGCACTGGGTTGTCTGGCATCAAGTTGTGCCTGTGCAGTGCTGGCAGTGGGCTGCCAAGTTAGGGCAAATGAAACTAAACTGCTTCCAGCTTGAATTTGGTGTATGGTTACCCATACTAAAGAGTTTTTGGGCTCCCTCTCTGTGTAATATATTTTTGTGACATAGTTTGTATCTCAACAGCGTCTCCCTTTGGATGCTGAATATTATACTTCCTCTTTCTTTTGGTTATCTTAACCATATCAAGTTGGCTTTGGCTGTGGGTGTGTTCATGAGGGAGAGGAGCCCATGGATCTACTCAGTAGCTTAACATTTGAGGAAACTGATGATGTCTTTACCTGTGAAGGCAGACAGATGTTCAGGACACAGCCAGGGACTCACATTAGAGCTGAGGGACGAATGAAAGCATGTGAGCAACCCCAGTGAATCCTTCATGGCACTCAGGTAATCTCCTCCTGCCAAGTGTAAAGTTTCTCTTCGCTGCTGAGCTGTGCATGTATGCTTTATAGCATAAGTTCCCATGCATTTCCTGCCCACTGTTGTATGGATCAGGGCTCTAATGTGTTGCTACAAGCACTAGGATTCATTTCTTGAAATAAATCTGGCATACAGGCCTGAATGGTTTATAACCTTGCTTCCTTCTATGTTCCAACAACATTAATTTTGTTGTAATGACTCCTATAAATATATCATTTGAATAGTAATGTTTTATCAGTTTTATTTTCACCTATTTTCCAGAATAATCCATTCTCTTATCTCACTTTTACTTTTCAGCCTTTGAACATTTCTAAGCTTTAGTATTTGTGCATAATGCAAAATCTTATTGCCACAGGAAAAGCAGTTTCTCTCTTAAAAAAAAATGTATCATAATTAAAACTCTCACGTTAGTGGCAGTTTTCAAATCTGTCATGACATTTTTATAATCTAGTTAATATCTCAAATGGTTTTTCTGCATTGCAGCCTGGGAATTATGCAGATTAAGGTAAGAAAAAAATCTTTGTCTCAATGTTGTTTAATCATAAAGCTATGACTGAAGAATTATTATTGTTTTTATTACAGGAAAACTACATTACAGGTTTTTTGCCAAGAGCAGGTGATAGCTTAGTATATTATGCACTATAAGAATTCTCCCTATACTACAGCTTGCTTTCACAGACAGAAAGATATAATAATAGATTCACTGCCACTGCAAATATACCTGGCCTTAGTCCAAAGCTAGTGTTCATTTTAATAGAAAGATTCCATAATGGGCATGGGAACAGGCTCTTTATAGATATAATTGACTGCCTTACTCTCCTCACATTTTTTTCATGCCACTTGACATCTTATGCTGCAAGATCCTGTCTGTACAGACAGGTTTTCATACTACACATTCAGCCTTGGCTGATGTTGCTGTAGACTAGATAGCAAAGACACAGTTGTTGCTTTAGAATGACTAAAATTTTCATTTTATGTCTCTCTGGTTCATTACTGAATTCTCATTCCTATAGTGAGTTGAGATTCACTGGGCTTCTTCAGTACAGGGGCAGAGAGGAAGTGCATCACAGAACTAATCCATGCATCTCATTTATTTGCTTTGGCAGAGCAAATGGGCAGGTCAGAATGGCCACAGAATTGTACTTAGAACAAAATCATACAATTGAATGACAAAAAGGTCTCGTAACTGAAACGTCCATTCAAACATCCATCATCTTCGTTACACCTTCGTATCAAGGAAGGAGGGAAGTATTGAGATTTGGCCCTACTTCTCAGGGTAAAGGAGAAGCAGAAGATACACAGACCTATATTCAGAATTCCCAGAACTGCTAGGGGAAAGGGATGGGATGAATACCCAGAATAGGGCATGACCTAAAGATGCACAGTATTTAAAGGGGAGAGCTGTACAATCCTGATGCCTTTGCTACAGCTAGCTAGAGTTTTTCTCTGAGTGAAAGTAAATAGTGATACAAATGCCTAAGCTGTGAAGAATGCCTAGAGCTGGATTCCTGTAGCCCAGCAATTTATGGCATTGTTTCTTCCCCTGGCCAACTGGCCAGCAGTTGCCTCTTAAGCTACTGCCTTTACCATGTCATGGAGAGTCTGTTATTGCTCCAGTCTCACACTCATTTTCATTCTGCTCTTTGTTTTAGTGGAGGGCTGGGCAGGCTTCAGTACACCAAGACTTACATATCCGAGTGTTCCTACAATGTCTGCCATTACTGGTTGTCTTTGGTCTTGTAAATGGTTTCTCTGCACATGCCCAGGTGGCCCAAAGTGTATTCAGTTAACTGCTGAATTACATTTTATGTGACATGCAGATCTGGATAATTTGTTCCACTAGGAACCTTTCCCAGTCCTATGCTGAAGAGCTGCCACTGAAAAGCTTAGAGAAGCCATATAGCACTGCCTTAGTCCTTTGGGGTAGCATATTTGGGATTTATTTTGAGGCCTCGTGGTGCCAGCTGGTCAGTTATGTCTGTAGCTTCAAAACTGATCCTAGACTTGTCATTTCCCTTCATCAGAAATGTGGGTGAAAGAGCAAAAGTGCAATCAGTGCAAGAGAGGAACGAAGAGCACAGCTTGTGTGTGTGTAAGCAAATGCTTGTAGCTATAAAGGACTGCAGTTGAGTGCTGTGAAATGTAAAGAGATGGCAGAAAAAGCCATAGCCATCACTCAAACACCACAATGATGGAACTGAGATTGTGCATAGAAAATGGCTGACCTCTGGGCTCAAGCCTCGGCTGTAGCTAATTTCTGCTTGGTCTAAGTAGGTTGCCTAACTCCATTTGGCATCATCCCGTAAAAACAACATAACTTGCATAACTCAAAACCAAAGGGAAGTTTGTCTGAGTCATCTCTGTGCAGTAAGGGTTTCTCTCGTGGCTTCACTAGCGAGGACAGTTCTCTTGAGTTCATATGCATCAGTGTTAGCTGGTTGCAGGACTGAGCTTGCGAGCCTTGTGCAGACTGTGCACAGTGCTCAGAGTAAAGCATTTTCATAACGCACAACTGAATATTTGACTAACTCCTCTCTCTGTACAAAACCAGAGCTACAAACCTTCCCTGTTCTTTATACACGTACAAATTGGAAGCTGTAACTATAATCATTACTAATGGCAAGGTCGATTTTGCATGTATATTATGTAGAATACAATGTAAGCGTGTTCACACTACTGTAATCTGGAACAACCCTTAAATGTAAAATTTTAAGTGCTATACATCCACTACCTGCATATAGTCTAAAAATGTCTGGCAACAGAAATCCATCTACATACCCAAATAATTCTTATATAACTCAGAAACGCCTTTAGCATAATTTATGAAGGTTGCTTAGCTGATATTTACGGCAGCTGCAGTAAATCCAAGACGCTGCTTCAAACACAACTCACAGTGTCTCCCTAAGATGTAACCTAATACTGTCAAGAAGCGTCAGCCTTAAACAAATACCACAACACTGTACTAAATAAAGATTATGACAATCTAATGCTGGCCTTCAAACTTGAGATGCTTAGGCACAACTGAATTGTTTTTTCTTTTTTTAAAAGAAAAAGGTCAGACAGAAAAAACAGTACTACAGAGGTCAGCTGGCTCACAGCTCAATCATACTTTGCTAATTTGAAAAAATTCTATACAGAAAGCATACAGTGAGAATTTGCTTTGTCCCTCCAAGAGGGGGATAGGAAGGATGACCCGCCCCCTGTGTTTCAGTGAAATAGCTGCTAGTTATTTTACTGATGTGGAAAATAATTAAAGTAAAACTGCAAAGTAACACTGGGTTAGTTTAATGATAAAACCCACGGTCACTGCGTTGTCTTTTACTGCATTTGTTCCATCCTTCTGAAGGCGACCTGTATGCTGTTTTTCTGTATATCCATCTTCCACGCTTTAGTTTCATGCGCTATGACTGTTACAGTGGCATAAAAATCCCAAACAGCCCTATTCTCCCCTGACTCCTCTACAGCTCATTTCAAAACGGTCAAAAAGGGTTAAGGCAAAAGCAGGCAGAGAAGTGAAGTGACAAGGCCCGTGTCACACAGTGGCTTAGTACCAGATTCAGAAATAGAACCCAGGTCTCCCGAGTCACACGCTCTTAGATAACGCTGTCACCAGAAATAAAGACCAGTTGTAGGCTAACTGGTTGATGAGCACACACTGGTTTGCAGGAGGGACAGGTGACAGGCCTAAGATTTCTCATCTTGTCATGACTGCTCTTCGTGCAGGGGAGAGATGTGTTAAGGGAGGAGATGTCTTTTCTTCAGAGATCCATTTTGCAGAAGGAGGGAAAGGGGTCACCAGTCCCCTGAGGAATGTGGACTTTGAAAAGAGAAAATTCCTAATAAGAGGATTTGATAACCAGTTGGAAAAATAAATAAATTAGGAAAAAAAAAATGGACTGAATTTAATACTTTAATTCTAGACCACTAGTAATAATGGCATTGCCTTCCTAAGGCTGAAATGTTCAGTTTATCAATCCTTGGCGAACCTGTAGCAAAGAAGAACCCATGGAACGGAAAGTCTTAGTGCTAATAATCTTTTCTGGTTCTCTCTCTCATTTTTTGGGAAGGATCCTATACTCCATTTAGTTTTTTTCAGGCCTTATCTGCATAATCATATCTCTACAGTAATTTTACTTGTCCACATCCTTCTGACACACAACAGGCTGTCACAGTGTGTGTAAAAAGATCCACGCTTGGGGAGGTTCCTTTGCTTAGCACTCAGCACACTGCCCTGTGTACCCACTTCACACCCAGAATCCATCTGCTATCAGCTTAGTGGTATAATATGGTCTTCCTTCCTGGTTTGGGTGGAAATTCAACAGCAAGCTAGATAGGATAAGTGCATATATCAGTATGGATGGTCCTCTCAGGATGTTTTAGAGCAATAGGAACTGGAGTGTTCATCTAGAAACATACCCAGATGCATGCTCATCCATGTTTGCTTACAGGTCAGCCTGCAGTGAAGTGAACAGAGAGGACCCCACTGGTATCCTTGGCTTCCCAGAAGCCGTGCTGATCAGACCACGAATCATAGGAGGCGAGTCCTAAAACTTAATTTTGTGTGCTCTGATTAGAATATTGGAAACAAAGCCTTCTCAAAGATATCCATCAGGATCTTCGAGGTGAAACAGGTAAAACACACAGAAAAGGGAGATTTTCTCATCTGTTCTTCTATGCCAGTTCCTCTAATAGGAACCAATTCCTCTAATAGGGTCATTTTATAAACAGTTGTCACTTCAGAAATTAAGCAAGAGGTCTTATCAGCAGGCAAATGTTTCAGCAGCTTGTTTGATTACCTTAAAAGAGTTCAAATGCTCTTATGCCATTACTTTGGTCAGGCAATCTGGAATTATACCCCCATTTCCTAATGCTAAGTGGAAATTTTATTTTCAAGTCATTCCTACCTTCATTTTGATATCAGGTTGCTTCCCTTTCGTCCCTGCTGTAGTGTGGTTGTGATAATGCCTCTTATGATTAACCACATTTTTACACATCACTTAAAAGACTTGCCTCAGGAAGTGGTGTTTTAGAAAGGAAAAAGGATAATAAACTGCTAAGTACATTATTATGGCACATAGAAGAGCTTAGGTAAATAATTAGCATCTTACCTTAAGTCATGACAAGGTATGAATCAGAGCGAACTTGTCACACTACAGTAAAAAGATTATTCAGACATAACTTTAGATGTCCAATGGGGAGAAAGAGATTACAGCCCATCCTGTTGCGTATTTTTTATTCTCCTGGCTCTGCAGAAAAGAAAATATGCTATTACTGCTGACTAGAATTTCTGATGGAATGCAGTGGGTTGTAACAAGTTTATCAAGTGAGCTAGTGTCTTCCACTACTGGAAAAAATAAAAGGCCTGCTTGTGCAAGAACTATCATTTCAGTAATCTGTGTCATTACATTCCTGTCTTTGGGGAGCTCTGCACGTACATGATGTCTAGGTTCAAACGGCTTCGCCATGGTTGGTTGCCTCCCATTCCCCAGGCAAGTTGGTGTTCTGCTGCTGATGTTGCTAGCTAAATAATTGGGAAGTGATCTCATGCAGTGAATGTTAACCTAATACTCAGTGAGATTAGCAGAATAATTAATTCTATCTACTGAAGACATGACTGGCTGGTGTAAACAGGAAATTATTTTTCCTTCAAAGTAGGGTGGGCACACCACTGAGAGACATTAACTTCACCAGAGACTAGGCAAGGATCTAATCGCTTTTCCTGTCGCATGCTAAGGGTGAATCCAAGCACTTGGAGAAGTGAAAACAAAAGGAGAGCTCAGGAATTGACTGGTGCTGGAGCCTCCTTCCAACAACAGCAGCAGTGGGCACTGCACCCTTACTAATGGCATGTTGCCATTGTCTACACTGCACAGAGAAGTGCTGTGCAGGTTGCGGGAGGAGGAGACCTATTTCAAAAGTATCACTGCTTCTCAGAAAAAGATCTGGTCTGGATACAGAAGATGGTGCAGGCAGAGTACACATGACCATTGCAAGATGGAATGGGAATCGACATGAAGCAGCATTAGTATCTAGGGGATTACATGAGGACTGTGCCTTTTTGAAGGCATCCGACTACTACTGCCTTGCTTCCCCTTAGGGCATCAAAATGTCTGATTGTACTCAGGGCTACGCCCTGAAGAGAGCAGGCAGAACTGCAGAAGAAAATCACAAATCACTACTGACGACAACAGGAAGATGATTTTAAGAGTCGTATACCCTGCTATTAATGCTAACACTGCCCTATCATTGTGTGCATCTATTACAATCTCTAAAAACAAGTCTAAATCACTATGTCTCAGGGAGATCTACCGTTTTTTTCACAATGCTTGTTATCTTGTAACTGAAAGTTTATGTCTCAGTCCTCCTTAACTGACATGAACATTGTCAGAGAAAGAAAAGGTTTCTGACTTTTAAACTATGATGTTTTGGAACTGAAAAGGCTAGACATTTAACTATTTGTAATTATTTAATTGGGACTCTTCAGTTAATGCTGCATTAACACTTTGCATAATCTGATCTCTGCCTTACAGATGAGCTATTTTAAGCTTTAAAATTCCATGTCGCAATTTTCAGGATAAAGAATTTTGATTGTAATGATAGATCAGAGAGGAAAGTGACACGAGACAAGAATGCATAGCTGTGATTTTTCTCCCTGGCCACAACTCTCCTCTTGCGTTGTGCTCCATAGAATGAGGAGTAAAGACGAAGCCTGCAATTAGATTAATTCTACAATTGATTCCAAAAGGCTCAATGATTAAAAACAACTGCAAGGAACCAACATTTAGAAACTGAAGCAAATGCTGTTTATGCACCAGCAACTTTGTTAAAAACTGAAGAAAAAACCCTCAAGTCAGAGGAACAAACCCAAGGTTTAATTTATATAAATTGCAGCCACCCGCTCACTCAATTTCCAAAAGAAAGCTTTTTCTGCATGCTATAAATCAATTTCTCCAGCTAAAGGAACCTCTGGGAGTCTTACCCATTTAATCTTCCATCTGAGTTTGCCAACCTTTCCCCTTAAACTATATGCTTTATTAGAAATTTAGTAAGTGGTTACCTTCAAATAAGCAACCATTACCTGTCTCCAGACAACCAAATGCACACATATATTAAATGCAGCAAAACATGAAAAAATGCATAAAGGTAGGGAATACTGCTGCACTAATGAAATATCGATTGTTAGCATAGAGCACTGTACAAAGGCACTAATGGCTATGGAATGAAATTCTGATATAGAGTCTGAAGAGCTGCTGTTACTTTCTGTTTTATATCACACCCATTTGGCACTAACCCATTTCCACTAGGTGGCTGTCTCATTGATTGTCACTTGCAGAAAAGCAGTGAGTGTCACTTAAGGGATCCAGAGGTCAGTGGAACAAATATGTAGAATGGGTTAGTGTTATCACTTCATAAAAGCACAAATGAACCCTTACTTTGCCATGCTATATGGGAACATACTTCTCCAGTGGGAACTAATTTTCAAAAAGGACTTACAAGATCCCAAGTACTGCCCAAAGAACAAGACAAATACTTTTATCCTCCAATAGGTACTGATTGCCTCAAGCAAATATGTTATTTTTGGTCTTGAACTCCTTGCAGACCACTAGAAAATTTGGTTCTTACTTCTGAGCCAAATGCATCCCTTGTGTAATTCCACAGATGTGTAAAGAAAATGAACACTGCTGACATTCTGGAAGTACTTATAAGTACTTTGTTGGCTATGGAGTTGGTTTTCCACCTTCAGTTCACCTAACAGTTTCCAAACATGCTCAGTGCCTATGATTGAAGTCACCATTATTTTTATCTGGCCTCTTCCTAATTTTGCGAAGTGATTTCTTGCAGTTGAACTAGGACTTTTCTTCTGAATTGAAAAGCAAATAAACAAAGCTTTAAGTCCTCTGTCCTGCTTTCTGAAAATGGTGCTTCCTGGAAATGGCATTTCTTTCCCTTGGAGATGGCTGTTGCATGACCACACTGTAGGGAAGGATGAGATAGGTTCAAAAACACCTTTAAAAATGCATCACTGCAATCAGTTTCCTATGGCAGCCTCTGACAAGCAGCAGTTTGGATTAACAGGACTTCTAGCAGATATGCACTTGACCAATAAAACTCGCATCCAGACAACAGTCAGCAGAGGAACCAGGATCTCAGCAAGCTTAAAAGCTGAATTCACTTCTATCAATCTACAGTTCGCACAGCCTCAGTGCCTGAAATGCGGACACTGGGACTTCACAAAACTTTTATTGCCCTATTCCATATTCCCATAAACCATATTCCCAGCACATTTCATCTCTGGATGGACAGCATCCTTCCACCTGTCTCAGTGGCTAAACTAAATGAGGAGCAACACTTATATCTAGGTCTTTTCACTGAAGTACATCTGAAAGATCTGTTTATCAGTACATAAATGCAGAGCTAACTCACCCACAGCTGGGGTTTCTTGGGGAGTTCAAATAAGGAGATGGCATTGCATGTTTAACTGCAAGCATAGTAGGAAGCTCTGAATCAGAATCTTCGTACTTGTAATTAAGCTCTGGCATCCTATTGAAATGCAGGTGATCTTAGAAAATAGTGCTGTGAGCTTTTGGCAAGAATAAGAACTATTGATTTTGCTGGTGTGCAGAAAATATAAAAATTCCAGTGGCTTAACTCAAGGTATTTTTTCCCTTTGCAACAGAAAACTTTTGTAAGTGGGGAAATGTGTGAAAGATGAGAGTTGCTACCTACTATTAGGTCAATCCATTCCACACTGTCTTGAAACCCTGCCACTTGGTTAATGATAAGTGAACAATTCCACTTGTAAAAGTCTCTGAAAAATGTCTCTTGAAAGTATTGCCTCTACCATTTCTTTTGCATATCAATTAAATGTGATTTCTAATAATTAAAAAGTCATTTGCTAAGAGAATCATAATTAAAAAGGGGAAAAAAAAGATGTATCCAAACTACATTGAATCAAATTGTGAATAGTGAATGAGAACAGTGTACCTGAGGCCATGCTCCCCTGGCCATGCTGCAGATGGGGTTTGCTCCTTCAGTCTTGAGACCTTTTGTTTAATTCTGCCCACCTATCATCCTGGACCGTCTCCTGGAAACATTGTAAAATGCATTTTAGCACCTGGTAAGTGATGTTTTACATCCTGACTTGTATATGCTTCAGTATTCTCACATACGTTGCATATTTGTCGTTTGTGGGCGGCTAGTCTGATTTATGAACTGATGTTAATGTACATTATTTACTTGTACACGCTCCGATTTTGTGCTGCATAGTCTAACAGTAATGAGGTAAAAGAACCCTCATGGTTCTGCTTAAGGCATGATTAAGGAGTCTGTGTTAACAAGCTGGAGGAGAGGGAATTCCTATTGTAATCAGTGCAGCATCCACTGAGCTCAGCAGTGGCCTTGCAGGTGGTTTGTTAGCAGTAGGATTTATGGTGATGGCTTGGGGAGCCTTTGAATCAAAATAAGACAATCAGGAAAAAAAAGATCACCCTTTAAAATTACGAACTGCCATGTCCGTCTTGCTCTTCCTCCTAACACATCTGTGAAAGTGTCTCCTTTTTTATCAATTCTTTGTAGTATTGGAATTCGTAGTGGAATTAAATTTTACCAAGAATTTTACTGAGTTTTTTTTCCTGATGTCTTAACTAGTCCTATATAGTGTAATTCCTTTATATCATATCTTGAATATTCCCACCCTCTTGAAATCAGACAGAAGTGCTGAGGGCTCCACTGCACACAGGCAGGGCAAGTGCCCTCAGCACAAGCCTGTGCAATGTGGATACTGCAGTTCCACTCCAGTAAACATCTCATTCCCAGCCCATGCCATGACTTCAGATTAAGAGCAAAACGACAAATAATTGCAGGTAATGGTATGCAACTTGCTAGTATCAAGAACGAATACTAAAGCAAGGGCATTTCCCTGCTGGGATCTAGCACACACTGGATTTCTGTGTTTAAAGAACAAAAAAAATTGACGGAATTGTGAGATTTTTGCCTTATATCTGAGAGATGTTATGTAGAAAGACTGAAAAAGCATCTATAACTCCATCATGAGACCTTATAGTCTCATGTTCCTGTTCTTTAAAGGCTTTCATAAATGGCTGTTCAATTTGAGAAGACTTGACCATAATCTAATAGAACTACAAATACCATTACAGTGCATACAATAGAAAGAAAATGGACAGGTAGTAAAACACAGAAAAATATCCTGAGAATCTGCTGTTGGAAAGGAAAGGGCAAATCCCAGCTAGTGTAGAAATGAGAATGTTCCATTCCTCTCAGGGTTTGCTTTAATCATCTTCCCAGTGGCTGAACCTCTATTTGGTTTTCAATAGCTTCTGAATCAAAAGCATCCAAGTATTATAGTCAAAATATTTATTACTGAAGAGAGTAATTCCACTGCCAGCTAGAGAGGAAATTAATCCTTTTGTAAGCCAACAGCAGGAAATACAGATCCAAATGCTGTTCCCCTGGATGTGCTGGGACTGGTTGTGAATACAGCCTGGCAGAGGGCTGATAAAGGAAGCTGGAAGTAGTGTGCTAATGCAGGAAAACCACTTCCATGGGGTTAGGACTGACATTGGAGCTCTGCTCTGGATCTGGCTTTGTTACACTTATGAGCAGACTTACAGTATTTCTATATCTACACATATACCTCACTGAACACAGTGACAGAATCAGGATTAATTAGGTTGCATTTTGAGATCTCAGTTTTTGTGGATAGAAGGTGTTGGAGAAAAACAAATGACTAATTTTTAATTCACACTATTATGTCTTTCAGTTATAGCACATATGCCACATAAGAACAGAGTGCAGAGAGATTTCAGCAACACTCAGCTGCAATAGCATATGCTAGTGAATATCTACTTTATTCTATTTATTTTCTTTCAAATTCGTCTTTCAGTTTTGAGTCAACTTCATGAGTCTGATCTCACTGGCAGGAATAACATCACAGAAGCCAGCAGAAGTACATCGGTGAAGAATTAGGATGTCTGAGATCCAGCATTAGATCTGCCATTTGTTGCATTCAAATGTGAAGATTCAGACTAGTCATAATCTTCTAATTGGAAGGCAGAGGTTTCTTTGATAAAAGCCAGTTATAAGGATATGATAAAAGACCTGTGTTCAGCTTTGATTTCACTTTGCACAGGAGGTCAAAGCGCAAGGGGGAAAATAATATAATAACAAAATCTCAGGTTAAGTGTTTCTTACCTAAGGATTTTAAGATTGAAGAACAGAAATCTGTGTTCTTCAGTTTTTCATTGGACTGCACTGGAGGCAGAGGACAGCCAGGCCTCCTTTACATCAGGAGTTCTCCAATTCATTTTCATGAGAAGGATGGTTGAGGCAGACTGCCTTGAAAGAGATACAAGAGTGAGATGAAATGAACATGATCTTCATGCAGATCGGGGATACAAGTTTACCCTTGTTTTCAGAAGCAAAAATGATTAATGGAGTACAAGCACAAGAGACATGAGTGAACTTTAACAAACTCTGTAGCATGCTGAAAGATATGATTTGTGAGCTGTATTTTCTCTGTGGGCCTTTCCTATCTATGCATCATAAATATGCACACTGGCTACAAAATGAGACAGAGAAGCTGTCCTGGTCTTAAAATCTCTGAACCTCCTCTCTCCTCCTCATCTTGCCTGTCTTTGCATCTCTCACCCTCTTTGGATAATTTACAGGTGTAACCTCTTTATAAGCTAAGCTTGAGGGTGGAACGTAAGAACATAGCTGGGCATCAGAATGCCAATGAACTGCAGAACTCAGCTGCCATTTGACTGTTTCTCATTCAGTGTAGGTGTAATCCAGGTTGGTCAAATGGCAACTTTACAATTCACCCTGAGAAAGAAGCAGTTCATAGTTACCTAGAGGGGCAGATCAGAGATCAAGCAACACCTCAACCTCTTGTTCCTCTGATTCATCTCTCTTTTTTTAGTTAACAAGCTGACTTTCCCTTCTGTATGCAGCTACTTGAGCAGACTGCAGCAGGCACTGGGAAGCAAAGCACTGAGCCCATCCATCTTTCCTTCTTGCCCATCTGCATCAGTTTAGCAGTCCCTGCTCCCTGCTCAGGAGCTGTAACCACTGAACAAGGCACAGCAGGGCATGGAGTATGCTCGCACTCTCCCCAGGGTCCCTAAATAGCCTAAGACAATAATGTTTACAACCATATTTCTTGCATGCAAGCTTGTAAATCCAGTTGCCTTTTTAGGTTCCCCTTTCTATCCTAGCTGGCTTTTGGCTGTAGGCAGTGTTTATTGTGTAAATCAGCCTCTGGACCCTGTGGGCAATTTCATACAGATTTCTTGCAGAGCAGCTGCTGGAGTTGAAAAAAATTCTAACTGCTAAGGTGTTGAGATCCAGCCTTCTGGTATATGCTCATCTCAAGAGAAAACTAATCATGCTACAAGCTACATGGGACCAATTCTGGCAGGCTGACCCTTTCCTGGGTGATCTGTGAAATCCAGGAAAGAGATGACAAGGATGGAAACGTTTCCAGTGTGATTTAGCAAGAGCAGCAAGTTGTAGTGTAGCGCCTGGATTGAAGGGCCCTTAGCACATCTTGCATCCTCATGAAGATTGGGGAATGCTTTTCAAATAAGGGGATTGATGTGGTTTTGTTATAATAATGCTGCCCTTCACTGACCTTAATGCTGAAGGACTGATCTTGAAAATATCACTCACATCCAGTTGCAAATTTAGAACCTATTCTGAACTGAAAACCAAATGAAAAAAATACTGACATATTGCTTTTTATCAGAGCTGGAGTAGATAAATTTCTGAGTGAAAAAAGGCTCTTGAGTCATCAAGCAAACCAAAATTTACACCATTGTGGTTTTTTTTTTCTTTCTTTTTTTTTTTTTTTTTTTCTGAGAAGAAAACCAATATCTTCCTACAAAAGTAATTGTCATTTTTAATCCAACTAAGCATATGATCTATTCAGATGGAAGGCCTTTTTGTCAACAGATTGTAAACTAGTTAAAAAAAAAATAATGAAAAGAACTCTTTGATTTGAAACTGTAGATAAAAGCTAGACCCACAAAGGAACGGAGAGGAAGCAAGAACAATCAATCATTCCAATACTTCCAAATGCTAATTGCCTCCAGCACCATTTTAGCACCCTGGAACAAGTCAGAAATCAAAAGCTATTTAATGTCAACACATCTAAACTATAGTAATGGTTTTCACCAGACTATTAGAAAGCAATTTTATTTAATTCAGTGATGGGACTTGCGTCAAATTTCAACCTTACCTAAGCCTTGGCAATGCACCAGATGAGAAAATGACAACTTTGGATCCAATAAGAATGATTTTCCTTTTGGATTTCAGAGATAACTCCGTTATCTACATCCACAAAGACCTTTTTTTGCCCTCAAGGGCACTTGGCAACTCAGTGAAGACATTCTATTTCAATTGCTCTTTCTCTTCCGTTCACATTATCTAAGTGTTCCAGTAACAATGTATGATCAAGCCAAATGTTTGAGTTATACCACAACAAAGGTTTAAGTCATATTTCTGCTGCTTTTCTCCCTTCCATTCAGAGCTATTTCTACTGTTGGTTCTAATGATATGGTCAGGGAATAGAAACTCAAATTTTAGCATATCTTACGTTACCTCAAATCATTTTCAGTAACTGGCATTGTACCCCCTTGGCACAGAGCAGCAGTAAGAATAAAACCCACTTACCTGCACTTCCAAAGTCACAGAATGTTTTGGTCAATGCTAAAATTCCCACCTATTTCTTGCATACACTATCCTACCTATTATGTATTAGCTGAGATCTTTTTCCACAGGGTTATGTTTTTTAGTCCAATGAACTTTTGCCAAGGAAAGAGCTGGGAAAGGTTGTCCCATAAGAGCTATGGTGCATAAGGATTCATGTCTTGCTTTCCTCTGAGCTGCAAGATTCCAATTATGTTTTGTTTTGAAGTACATGAGGAAGTTTTGAATTCTAAAGGAAAACATAAATATCTTCAGCTCTCCTTAGTGAAAAGATAAAATGTTTTTTTTGAGAATGGAAATATTTTTTTATCAGAAAAATCACTTTCTGCGCACTTCTTTCAGCTGACACCTTAGAGCTCCAAATTTCCTTTGGCAGAGGGCTATGGGATGCATACAGCACCTCTTACGCAGTTCATTACAAGGTTTTTTGTAACTGACAATGACTTTTGCCCTAGGGACGTCTATGTTGTACTGTGAAATGGAACGAGTAGCCACGAATATTCATTGTATATAACAGTTCAATGACCAGTTTATTTCTCCAACTTCAGTGCTTTCCTTTCAGAAGCACTCATTGTGCAGGCATCTGCAGCTGTGTTTAAAGCAGTTAGGTTTCACACAGGCACTCTTTGTTCTCAGTTTTGTTTTATGTGTAAAAGTGGCTTCTTGGTTGGTAAATTATACCCAATATATCTAACGATGGCAATTATTTAAGAGCAGCAGTTTCCAAATAACAGTTTTGTAGCACAAAATTAACTCTTCAGTTATTTTGACATTAAACCATGCTTTGGAGACTTTGCAGAGATTATCTTTCAAATTAAGAATGATTTCTACCTTGCTGAGTCCAAAGCCTAGAGCAGGGCAGCCCGGCCATGAGGCAGAGTGCAGTAGTTACGATGTGCTCTCCTATGTGCTGCATTCTACTACCAACATGATGTTTTTCACATCTGAAGCACACTCAATTTCATTAAAAGGTTGCTAAAGATATTCTTGCACTTTTCCCTTCTTCAAAACACATCTAAATTACATCAAAAGCCAGAGAACAAGGAAAATCTCCTGCAGTAGCAGTGAAATATGTGTCAGAAGAGAGACATTATTTTCAAGTTTTGGGGAAGGCAATAAACAACAAAGAAAAATGGGATGATGCCCAACAAAGCTAAAAATTCAAAGTTAAAAATTCATCCTCATTTTGTTAAACACATGGGTTGATGGGATATGCTCCTAATTCCTACTCTGCTGTATTACCTAAACTATTCTTCCC
>JAOWBP010004343.1:4149993-4163070 GCA_028571105.1 Tragopan temminckii | reverse complement strand
TGAAATATGTGTCAGAAGAGAGACATTATTTTCAAGTTTTGGGGAAGGCAATAAACAACAAAGAAAAATGGGATGATACCCAACAAAGCTAAAAATTCAAAGTCATTTTGTTAAACACATGGGTTGATGGGATATGCTCCTAATTCCTACTCTGCTGTATTACCTAAACTATTCTTCCCTTCTCTGCACCCAGTTCCCTCTTCCTCCATTCACAGCCCCTGCCTGTGTTCTGCACTATGACCCCCAACGGGCGATCTCTTATTCTTCCCCTCCATGCCAAGGGAAATGCAAGCAGAAAGTAATGATGACCACGGCTTATGCTGGTCGTGGTTTTGGCCTTGGCTTAGAAAGCATTTTTGAGATGTATGATACTCTGTGCACACAGTACAGAATAACAGTAAGCCTCTGAGGGTAAAATAAGGATACAGTTGTGAAAAGGGTAGGTAGATCCTCATTTTGCAAGACATGGCGAAACTATTATTGCAGAGTTTTCCAGTGCAGAAGCGTTAGGCCTTGGGGCATCTGAGCTGATACCTGTGACACTGGAGAGCCGCTGGGGACCTGTCAGTGCAGTGTGGTTGAGAGATGCCCGGCCAGCGCCCTGGGCAGGCTGCAGCCCTGTCCCCCCAGGCTGCCTCCCAGGATACACAGAAGCCCAGGCTTGGAAAGACATCTGGGGACACAGAGGAACAACAACACAACTCCAGAGAAAGCAGTCTAAGACAAGCAGCATTAATAGCTCCCCACGAGTGGCTCTTTTTCTCTTCAGACTTTATTTGAAGTAGTAGCTTAGAATAAAGCCTAGCCTCTGGAATATCAAAGATGGGTGAAATACGTGTCACAATACTCCTTTAAGGACTAATAATTATTTCAGAAGATTATATTTTCAGCACAAAGATCTTACCTCCTTTTTGTCTAGGGGACAAAAAATCCGTATATTTTTTTTCTCCTTTGGTGCCACTCTAGGTTTTGCAGAATTTGGCAGCTTGATAAGGTTGATATGATTTCAGCGATTTCTTTCAGTTTTACACTTCAAATTCCATCCTCTTTCCTAAAAAAAGAAGTCTCTTCTGTCATTAATTTTTGCACATTTTTCCAAAAATGTGATGTCTCTTTAGCACTCCTCTTTTGTTGTCACAAGTCTAATTGACAGTTCTGTCAGGCCTGGGGGCCTGACCAGCATACGATGTTCTCAGTCTCATCACATACTTACCAATACCATCAGCAAGGGATGTTCACATGGATTGAAGACAAGATATTAATGACTGAAGTTAACAGAAGAAAAACACTTAAAACTTGCTTTGACACCCTTTGAAGTCAATTAGCATATTTTGATTGGATTCATCAGGCTGTGGGTCAAGCCCACAAAGCATCCTCTGATGCTGAGAGCCCCAGATCCTTACCAATATATTAACATGAGAGAAATCTTTGTTTTTTGTACAGGTCAGTCAGCTTCTGCTGCATCTTTTTTTTACTTTACCATCATGCACTTCAGTGCCTGGAGACTGCCACATCACTTTCCTTCCCTCGTTCATTCATGCAGTGGGAGAATCAAACCAGTGTCTGACTGTATTTCAGCCCCTTCCTTCCCCTCACACTGATTTCTGACTTCATACCATAGCATTAAACAGAAATGCTTTCCTATTAATGTAACAAATGAAAAGTGCATCTCAGAGGAAACAAACACGTTCAGTAGCATAAAATGCCATTCATATTTATGTTACAAGAAATGATGGTCTACATCCGCTCGAAGTGAGGAGCTAATGGAAGGTAGGTCAAATGTCTTTGGCTCAGAGGAAGTGCTGTTTTCACACTCCATTATACTATACATTACTGCAGAGCTCCATGAATCCACAAAATCTGAGTGCATTAGCCCTGCAGAAAGGAATCCACGTTGCTAAATCAGGGTTCATTTCACCTCCAGAACCTTCATGCATTTGTCACAGTTCCCTTGACATGCATTTAAATTTGCTGAGTTAAATCCATAATATTGTCATATTCATAATCATATGTTTGTCTGTAGAACAAAAGAAAGCTCCTATTCTGGAAATTAAGTTTTATAGCACAGGGACTGTCCTCCTTGTTCAGTGTTTGTGCATCATTTACTTTAGCCAGATCAGGAACGTAATGCTGACAGCAGGTGTTGGTGCTGCCCCAACTTATCATGGTGATTACCTCAACAGATAAAATGCTCTACCTGCTTTTTAGAGTTCTGCTCAAAGACTGTTTAAGTCAGTGGGAGAACTGCAATGGACTGTGATGGGCTTCTGGATCAGAACTCTCCAGAGAAAACTTTTCCTGAAAGGGATCCTAGAAGATTGAAGCACCGACATCCCTCTGGAACTAAATTTAATTACTTTGAAATCTATAAACCCGTGTTTCTTCCATTTCATCATGGATTTAGTGAGAGATTCTACACTGCTTCCTTTCTACTGCAATATTTAAACATATGCGAAGTTCTATTTTATTGTTACTTCTCTCTAATTTCACTGTTCAAGCCCAATGCCCCAAATGAATCAAAGTAGAACAGAGATGAACGACAGCTTAGCAAAAGAGGAAAGGGAAATATTCTCCCTATTACTTCTTTACTTCTCTGCTCGCTGTGTTAAACCTTGCTTCTTGCAGTTTTATCATGACCTGTGGGACGCTCATATGACATTGCTGACCTAATTTTTGGTTCTTTGCTGCATTGGCTCCTGGTCTCTTAAGATAAGCACCTTGTTCAGTTGATACAGGCTGGAAGTATAATAGGTTGAACATCAGCCACCCTAAACGGAAAGTCTGTCAGCGGACAAAACACTGTACTGGAGACTGAATGGAGTAGATGGAACGGAGTGAAGCGAAGCATAATTAAATATGTGGGAGCTATTTTTGAATCTATTGAAATGGGAGACAATTGAATGGAAAAGAGCCAAGAGAGATTCAGTTATGCTAGAGATGGAAAAGTGAAGCTGCATATCCGGGTTTTGGACCCAATCACGTTACGTCTGAATTTTGAAATGGTCAAGACCTTGTAGCACTGGAGTTTGGTTTAGCCAAAGAAGAAACGGGGCTAGCAGAGGTGATGGCAGCTGCAAGCAGTGCACAAAGCCCTGAGATTTTTGGGAAGAAGATCTCTATATGGGAAACACTAAAACAGTGTAGTTATTCTTACCAGTTTTTTGGGTGTGTTTTTTTTTTTTTTTTTTGTTTTTTGTTTTTTGTTTTTTTTTTGCATTGATCTGTGGCTTTTGCTGAGATTACCTATGGTTTCAGATGTCAGCAACTGTGGATTAATCCAATTATGACAGACAAATTGAAGTTGCTACACACAGACACGGCCTGCCTTGCCTGAGAATTTCATTTTGACATGGATTTACCTTCATAAATACACAGCTGCCTCCATATTGCTGAATAAATGCTTAGTTGAGTGTTAGTCATGGCTGAGCTAGTTTCAGCAACTGGAGACCAAACTAGCTGGACATGATTTGAAATCAGACTTTGCCTTATTCTTTGGGAAGGAGTGCAAGTTCTTTTGGTCTCAATCCAGTCCAGAAGACATCCTCTAAGCTTTAACACATTACCTCCAAGTGAAATGCATCTTGCACTACATAGAACAGGTAACAGTAAATTAGAAAGCATAAAATGTGCTCAGAAAGAGGGATACTGAAGATAGCACTACTTTCTGTGCAGCCCTGCACAACATAAGCATCTGTGTCCACTGCACATTTCCATGGAAACATTACTGAAGTTCCTCCTGAGCAGGTAGTTCAGGCTGGGATCCCACAAAGACCAGGATTAGCCATCTCCATAGTCAAGAGAGAAAGGCGAAGATATTTCCAAATGACCAATTATCCCTGTGTTTTAGAAATCTGCTACTGGCTCTTGAAGAAAGCTGGGTGACGTGCTTAGATGGTATTTTAAGATCACTGAAGTTAAAGTAGTTCATATCTGGAACATTCTGGTGTTTGGTTACAGTGTCCTTCACCAATTTATGCTCCTTTCCATGGGAGGACCTCCCTGGAGGTCACTGCAGGCAGTGCACAATTAATGGCAAGCTAAGAAAGCGCATGGTGTTTGGAGCTCAACCGAACTCCTAAAAATTGTTCCCTATATTTCAGTTCTGTAGCATTTTTTTAATTGAATTACTTCTTTCCATTTTTTTCCATACATAATTTGATTATTACTGGCAACCTCTACGGTTTAGACCTATAAAAGCAAAGAATGATGGACCAAAGGACTTGAACTCAATTTTCTAGAGTTTTTAGTTCAGGAAATTCATGGAGCAAAACACAGAAATTTAGAAACATGACGGTTAGTTATTTCTTGTTCTTAATCAATTTAATCTCTTACAGGTATTTGGATGACCCACGTAGCTTTCAGAGTTCATTTCAGATCACAAAAATAGATAAAGGAAGAGAAAATGTAAAATCATCTTTCTAGGCAGAATAAGTACAAATGGTAGGCACTTAATTTTTTTTTTAATAAACTATTTAGTAATATTTATTTAATGATTGCCAAATTCAGCTACTGTAACATTCTTTAATAACTCATAAAGCATATTTTATGCCAGCCATGAGATTTAATGGCATCACAGTGGGAAGAAAATCTATCTTGACGTGAAGCTTCTGAAAGCAATGGTAAAAAATGAAGCTGGGCTTTTTGGAAGGGAAAAATATTCTTTTTATTGAGGTAAATGCTTTCTACCAGATTCTTCATCAGTGTATGGTAGCCAGGCAGCTATTATGTGCGATTCAAGTCTGACAGTTGAAGAGCATGATGCATATTAGTGTGGGTAAAAGTAGTTGTGAGCAAGTTAAATTTAGACCTTATTACCTGCATTATGTTAATGCCTCTAGGTGCTAACAGATTGAAACCCGTTGTGATAGACACTGTACAAGCACATAGCAAGACTGAAGTCATTCAGGGCATGGACTGAATCAAAATAGACAAGACAGAAAAAGGGTAGGAGGTTTGGGGATGAAAGCAGAGAAAAATAAAGGAACTGGCAGAGCCAAGGGAAAAAATGGTTTATGAATTTTTTTGGGAAAAAAAAAAAATTTCATCTGTAAGTGAGCATTTGTCAAAGCTGCAAAATGTTTTCATGAGCTATATTCTTCCCTATGCATATGAAGGAGAGACATTCTAGACAGCATAGACCCAGGTTCAAATCTGGTTTTCAAGGATAAAAAGACTTTTGATCTTTGATCTCCTGAAGAGTGACCTAACGGCCGGGATACTGCGGCTCGTCCTCCCCCAGGGTCTGTTCCTGAAGACAAAATACAGAGGGTTTTCAAAACTGCACAGGGTTTTGTGTCATAGGAAAATGATTTTCAAGACATCTCTCCATAGGACATCAAGCTACACCTGCAGAGGTCGCTTCCAGCTGCCCTGGCCCTCTGCTCTCCCCAGCTGACCATGCAGTCTTACAATTGAGAAGCTGTGTTTTTATTTTTTCCTGTTTTGACTTTTCCTGACCATAAAACCCACTGCTTCCTTTAGAGAATTGGAGCATTCTATTCTGACCTTATTAAGCAAATAGCAGCAAGTTTGTAAACTTTCCTAAGTACACCCACAGGGACCCTCTTTTTTTCTTCAGTTAGAACCACTGCTGAAATATCTCACTGGCAGCTCTGAGCTCACTTCAACTCCATGTGCCTGATGCAGTGTGTGGTGGAGTTTAACACAGAGTCTCAAAACAAACCAAAATTACTTAACAGATTACCCATACCTACTAATAACAATCACTGAGCTCTGACGTGACACGATTACAGCTTGAAGCTGTGACAAAGGAGGCAGGGAAATGAAAACTGGTACTGATGTGCTGATTACTGATTATGGTCCCACGCTGTTTTATTTAATAGTTAAATACTTGCGCAGAATGATTTAATACAAGAAGACGCAGAACATGTATATGTTTAGATATCAGATTAGTAGCTGACAAGCTTCATCATATCATGCTGTATTTCTTTTTCTGTTATGCAATTTCCATTTTAATGTCCTGAAAGGTGACTATTGCACAGTGACAGGCAACAGAGTGAGTTCCCATGTTTGAGGGTTTGGAAGGGCTGTCATCACACAATGGTTGGAGGCTTCTATCTTGCTTTGCTTTGCAAGGATGTTAAAAAATACTCCCCCTGGAACAGCCTAATTCCAGACTGCAGCAGTAAATGAGTGGCTGTCATTCTGGTGAGGTTTGTTTTGAGGCTTAAATAATGGCTGATGGCTTGCCTGAAGGAAGGCAAATCTCTCTAAAATGTGTCTGTTTCCCCAGAATTCCTTACATTTCAGCAGGAAAAATATTGATTCCTCTCCCAGTCCCTCACCTCCTTCCACTTGTGTCTGTGCTCTCTGGATACCTGGGAGGATACCTGGGAGGATACCTGTCTCTGGATACCTGTCTGATGTCACCACAGGGTAAGTTGTAAAATAGGATGCATCAGAACTGTTATCCTCTGGCAAGTTCATTTTAACAGCAGTGTTGCTATAAACAGTGTCTTCAGCTTTACCAAGCTTAGTAACAGCAGCAGGAGAGACTATTGAATACAAGTCTAGGATCTATCAATAGGTACTTACCTCCTGCAGCACAGGAGTGCAAAGATGGAAAGTGCTATGTAGCACTGAATTATCGACACAGATTTTGATATTTTGCCACCTTGTTTCTCCATCCTGTCCAATGTTCTTGATAACTCAGGATAGAAAGCCCAGCCTCACTGTGCTCTCGGGACTGAAGAGAAGATGCAATTTCAGGGCATTGCCAGTTCTGTATGGGAAAACAGTTTTCCACAGATAAATGCCAATAAAGAAGGAACCATCTAAGTAGCCAATACTTTTCTTTCCTTTCCAAGTCACCTTCCTAACCAGTTCCTTCATTTTCATAAGTCTGTGAAGAACTAAAATACCAAAGTTAAGGGGGTCAAACCAAGAGGTCAGATCAAGCTATGAACACTGAAATCAAAACAATCCTGTAAAACAAAACATCTAAACTTGTCGCAGCTTGGAGATGGAATATGTGCCAGTAGCAAATGAGTTATGTGGCCAAGGTGAGTATCAAGAACATTGCTTTGTAATTTTCTATTGCAGGTCATACAGCTCTATCCTTAGAAGGGCCACCAAAACTTTAATTTATTTATCCTCACAACGTATTACAGTGTGGAGAGAGAAGAAATACTTTTCCCTTCATTGAGACAGAGAGGGATTGAGGGACCAGATGAACGCAGAATATATTTAGCCATTTACTTCACACTGAAATGGCATTACGGGAGAATTAGAACAGGCAATATGTTTACATAATTTATTTACCTGTATTGCTATAAAACTCAACAAAAGCATGCTAGGGAAAAGCAATCTGAGCATCTCCTGCAATCTGAGAGCTCAGCAAAGATAAAACAGAGTATCTACCAAACACACTCCTCCTTTTGGTGTGCCCCTGACCCTTTACTTAGTGACTGATTAATATTTATGCAAACCACCACTTCAATTAGAAACCTAGTGAGATTAATTGGATGGAAAAATACTTGCAAAGCAGCAGACAGAGGAAAAAAAAAAATCAAAGATAGCTTTTCTCTCTTTGTCTATTGCCACCAAAATAAGGCAGGCAGTTACAGGTTTAGTGCAGGGATGTACCCCCTAAAGTGTTTCCAAACTAATAACCTTTGAAACAGGTTTGCAGCCTTGGAGAGGTAGCAGAATACACAGGGGAAAAAGATTTGATTTAAGATGAACACTGGCTCAAGCACTCATTAAAGCAGCCTGCTCTACAACAAAATGTCACAGGGTCGCATCCAACTCAGAACAATCTCAGTTTTGATTATTTTACCCCCTTAACCCTGCGGGCTGCATGATGTGAACCTGATGCCTTGATCTCAGAATATCAAATTATCAGGAGTGGGAGCAAAAAGCTGCTGTAGCCGCACTGATAGCCATCTGGTCGTACCGTGGCAGTGTGTAGGGCACTGTATGACCATGAACAGCAAAGGGCTTCAAATCACAGTTTTGCTTTTTTGCCATCAAACATCTAAAGAATATCACGTTGAGATTTCAGTTAACATGTGTGTGTGTGCGTTTCACAGGCTGGTTCATGTTTAAAAAACTGTATATATATATATATATATATATGAAGAGGAAGAATAAAAAGCTCCGAGTGAGCCCAGAGTGGATGAAAGCTCTTGCTGCAGTCTGCAAGTCATAGCATTCCTGCTTCCTGACTGCATTCCACTGGGCTCATGGAACACAACTCCTGGAGATCACAAACTTTTCCAGCAGCAGGGGAAGCTGAAGCTCACAGGCAGAAAGCTTTGGGTTTTCAGAGTGTGCTTGAGCACAAAGACATCGCTCACTAAATGCACCCTAACTCAGTCCTTTGCCTCCTCTTCTCATCAGGACTGTGTGGTCGGGTCACTGGCATGCTGAGAAATTTTATTCCCCAGGTGTCACACAGATACAGACTGATGCTGATCCTGGACTAGTAAATATTTGCACTTATCCTGTCAGCCTGCAGCACACCGCTACCCCTTTACAGAATTCTGCTAAACATCTTCAAAGAGCACAGCCTGGCGGTGTGGACTTGGACTTCCTCAGCACCCTTATGGCAAGGGCTGCAAGGCAAGGCAAAGCCTAGCTCCTGGTCTGCTGTTCAGTAGCAGTTTCATTGCCAGATCTGTGGACACAGAAGCCATCAGTTCCTCCTCTCACTGCTGTTCCCCCTGTTTCCCCATAGCTGCCACACAAGCATTCATATTCATCGTTTAATATTTGCAGATACTTTTTTTTTAAGTCCAACCTAAGTATAAAAAAAAAAAAAAAGGAAGAAACTGCCTGCTGTGGCTTTTAATGTTAACTCTATATTTAGGCAATGGCTTAACAATACTTCAATTACAAGATAGTTGTGGAGAATTTACTTTCATAAGATGCAAGCTCTCTAGCAGTAGGTATTATGCAGAAAGAAAAGCCTTACTACTTTCATACTCCTGAAAATAAAGATGCAATTAGACCTCTGCAATTAAAGAGAACATTGCAAATGTATATTTCCATTTTCTGTGGTAATTTTTCGTTTCTATCTCCAGCAATATATCTCTTATGCTAAAAACTGAGCCACAAAGTGTAGTATTTACTCTCAAGCCCCAGGAATACATGCTGCTCTTATTTACACCCAAGGTGCTTGAGGTCACAACCTGGTGTGGAGCCAACGTCAAGAGGGTGGGGGTGATATGTAGAATCATTAGTTTGAAGGCAAGCAGAGCTAAGAAAATACATGTTATTAATCATTACGACTCATTCTATCTCAGGGACCAAAGACAAGCCCTGTTGTGTCACCAGACTGTAACGTCACGCAAGTGGAAAAAGTCCACAAGCTTCAACCTGCAAAGCACAGAACTGTGGGGATATTCCAAGCTGTCTGTATTTGCCCAGAGAGGTGGTGGTGCCCCATCCCTGCAGACACCCACAGTCAGGGGATGGGGCTGAGAGCACTGATGGAGCTGTGGGTGCCCCTGTGCACTGCAGGCAGTGGGAACAGACAGCCTTTAGTGGTCACTTCCAACTCAAATGGTTCTACAACTCTATGATACGGATGAGGATATCTTCATACTCTAAGACCCAAAGTGACCTACAGAGATACTGTGTGAACAAATTAAGATAGGATCAAAGACAGCACAAACAGGAATTTTTATAACAAAAGATCTTATACTGTTTTCCATTAGAATTCCACTTACCTACGTCAGACATTAGTGCAGAACCTGGTCATTTTTCCACAACCATTGAAATAAGTGCCTACATTTCTCACTTGTGATTTGGGCAGGAGATTTTACCTGACTGGAGCCCTTTTGTCTCTCCTTTCTGCAGACGTTGCCCTCTCCTGAAACAATGAACCTGTATCTCTTGTCAATTTTCCTACAGGTGTAATTCAGTTATCTCAGGGAAACTTTCTGATCACTTGCATCTGAGTGAGGAGAGGAGCAGGACCTACTCCACTTCTATAGGCATTAGTACCCCACTTAGCTTCACAGAATGGATTCAGGATAACACAGGAGATTTCTTGTAAACAATCAGATCCCTCTTTCCCTCATTGTTGAAATAGAGGGGCATTTGCTTGGAAAATAAATATCACACCTTTCCCCTCTCCTTTCTTTTTCCAATATTTTTCCTCAAATCGTGGCTCCCAATACAACCCCAGTATGAATAAATGAGGTCTTCTGAACAACAAAAAAGTTTGTGTGAAATGGAAAACTACATTTCATTCTGCTGTCCTTTCAAATGGTTATTCTGGATGACAGAAAAAACTGTTTGTCAAACGAAAAAAAATTTTATGGGGCAAAATGTTTCAGCCTAAATTATTCAGCTAATGGTTATTACCTCTGCAAAATGGAATAAAGAGCCATGCAATGCTGCAATGGCTGAGGCAATTTTACTGCGGTACCTACAGCAGCAGTGTGAAATGTCTCCCTCAAGACACCACTTCAACTTCAGCTTTCTTGGAGGAAGAGCCACTGCAGAGGCATAGTAGATTGGAAGGGCTTAATTACACTCTCATTGTTTGCTGCTTTCTCGTTTCTGGCAGGAAGTTTGGAGCTGTCTACATGAGCTCAGAATTCTATTTGCAAGGTTGCTCTTCTGCTGCTGGTTTTAAACACTAGTTTGTGCAATGCTAGTTTCTCCTGCTGCCGTTTGGAGGTGTTTTCTGCTTTGATGGACAAGATGCCGGGTATCTGCTTCCTTCTAACAGCATAATTCACAGATTCCTCAGCCTTCTTGGCACATTGAGCGGGAAATGGTTTATTGTGCACTCTCCATGTGCACTAATTTCGGCAACCCTCACACTTAGCATAAGGAATGTAGGATGCCTTTGGCTCTATGCCCTCCTCAACCCCTAAAAAAAGACACCTTATCGGTGGTTAGCAGTGCTGTCAGAATAGAAACTTTGCCTCTCCATTTCTACTAAAGCTGGAGTGGGCATGGGCTAGGTTATGGATGAGATCTCTACCCAAATCCAGCTCTGGCATGAGCTGGTGCAGCTCCAAGAAGATCAAGGGAAATCCTGTTTGTTGCACAACTCAGGGTACACCCATGCTGGCTCCTTGCATTTTTTCTTCTCTTCCCTTCCTGAGCAAAACTCAGTTGTGTGATACACAGATGTGCCTCCCATGCTGTCAAACAAACTCTTTTCCAACTATCTCAGGACAACAGCTTTTCCTAGGTGCATCACTTCCTTTCCCCTACACTAATATTTTCTGCTTAAACAGCAGATGGAATGGTACACTGTGGGTAAGGAGGGCTTTGACACAGCTTTGAAGCCTACACAGATGACACTGTTTTCTCTTCAGGCTGCCCACCAACAGGAGATGCCTGGTGCTGTCTCTGTGTTAGCACAGGCACATCCTCCTCCTTTTGTCCTCATTAGGAGCATGTGGGCGCTGCTCCGTGTGCCTGTTCTGGCTGTTCTGCATCATTAGCAATGCCAACAGGGTTCACAATGTCCTTCTGCTATCCATCCCTTCACCATCGTACACAGCTGAGCACAGGAAGAGAGCAAACAGATGCTGATTGCAATGCACGGAAATTATTTCTTGAAAGATCAGGTGACCCTTCAGCTTAAATAGCTACCCTCCAGAGCTCTCTCATATGAATTTGTGTGTACATACATGTATATTGGCTTAGTTCTGGGATAGAACAGCCATCTACAGTGACAACATGGATACGACAACCTGATAAGTTTACAATTCAACCACCCCAGGTGTGCCCTAGATTAGGAGCCATCTTGTATAGGAAATCTTTCTCTAAACTGATCTATGTGCAAAAGTGAAAGATCTGCTGCAGCAGAAATCCTCTTTTTTTTTTTTTTTTTTTAGAGTAGAAAGTATCTGTTATCCCTCCACATTTCTTAGTCACTAAGCATTCCTAAAAACCTGGAGCCTAAATATATTTAATATACATCTATAGATCAGCCACAGACCATTTATCACTGTTTTACAATGTAACAGTGAGCTATAGATCATCTCTTCAGAGTCGTCAGAGCGGTCTAGCTGCTCAATAGTTATGAGCTTTGAAGGGAACAAGTATGGCAGATACATTCTGTTCATTCAACCCCCCCTTCCCTTAGCATTACTAAGCAAAGTGCTGAAAATCAGGAGAAGTTAACACTAGGAATCTGAGGAACTAGGAAAGAAAGTCAAAGTGTACGTTGAAAAGTATCTGCCTCTTGTTCATTACTGCCGACTTGGCTGAGGGGCTAAATAAATAAATAAGTGAGAAAAAAGGGATATAACAAAAAATAAGTGCACATTTTCATGCTCCTGATCAATGATTTTTACAAATGCAGAATGGAAAACGTAGGTCTGTACCTTTTCTGCAGAAGAAACATCAGAGATCTTAGAAGGTCAAAAGCAGAATATGAACCAAGAGCTCGATAAACCATACAGGAAACACAAATGGTAATGGCTTAGCTGTGAGCCACGTGTCACAGCACACCATTCCCTACTTGTCTGCAACTGTACTGAGTTTTGGAAACTACACTTCAAGAAAAAAGTAATTCCAGCAGTGGGCCAAATCAAAGCACCAGACGTGTGGCTGTGAGGGAAGGCTAGAGAATAGAAGGCTAAAAGAAGGGATAACAGTCTTCAGAGTACATAAAAGGCTGGTGTAAAATAGAAGAGGAATGAGTGCTTTTTACCTGCTTTTTTAAAGGGGAAGTCATAGTAATGAGCTGAATCTGCAAAGGGGAGAATTAGATAAGACACTGCAAACATTCTTGGAAACTAAGGATAACTAAGCCCTGAAATAGACTGTGTGGGAAGATGGGGAATCTCTGTTTCTGGAGATTTTAAAGAATGTGTTAGGCAAACACCTGACACAAGTGATAAAGGTCTAATTTACCATGCCAGGAGCAGGGAGACAGACTATAGGAATCCCTGGATTACATATGCCATATACATCAGCTGAGTGAAACCGGGCAGCTTGGGAATACTGCAGACATCCAGCCCATCCCAAGGTCCTGCCAGGCTTGGGAGATCACCTCCCTGTGGCTGTATCTTGGCCAACAGCTGCAGTAATCCCAGGTTTGGGAAAGGGCAGGGTGGTAATTTTCTCTGCGGGATTTACCAT
>JAOWBP010004343.1:4124919-4149893 GCA_028571105.1 Tragopan temminckii | reverse complement strand
AGAACCTACTCAGTGTCTGCCCAGTCTTGTTTTCCATGACATGTTTAGTGAAAGGAACGCAGCCATTCTGGGGTTTTAGGTCTATCAAGTGGAATTCTAGTAAACAAAACCCTAGGAACAAGTTATTCCTAGAAGTGATGCTACAGATGTGAGAACAGGCTCCGTGAGTACACGAGAGAAGGTAGCTTTGCTTGTCCCAGTAAAGTACACGCTGTTTGGTTACAGGATTCATTTTCCACTGGATGACACAGAACTGCTCTAGGAGCAAGATCTGTGATGGTAATGTCTCAAACACCATTTCTATGGCATTGCTTCCCTTCTCTCCATGCCCTGCCTATGAATTTGAATAAATTATACAGGATAGCACGACAAGGGAGCATTAATGGGCCATTTACCACTTAGAAGTGCATTAATGGGTCATTAATGTGTACCCTGCAGTGTTCTGCTGTTAGGACTCAGTAGATATTTTGTACTTTTAAAAAGATTATTCATTTTTTAAAAGTAATTTTTTTTCCCCTTTGGAATAAATCTTTAAATTACTGGGGAATAATAATTTATGAAAGAAGAATGAAAAAACAGTAAAATAAGAACAACAGCTTTCTATTGTTCCATGGACATAATTTTCCCAGCTGGCCTGTGTATAGAGCTACCAGGAAGAACGTCAACTCTGTGATCACATCTCACAGGAATATGGCACAGTTTCACAAAAACTTCAGCTGAGATACTAATGGCCTTTATAAAGCAGACTGACCAGAACAAAGATTAAAACCAGTGAAGCAGATGGTTCTCCCATCTCAGAGTACTGAGAACTGAAGGTGTTTAGCAATACATACATGCAGTTCTTGAGGGAAACAAATAAATATCAGTGCACAAATTTGCCCCTAAGTTAGTCTCTGTACAGAGGAGAAAATGAATGGAGAGCTCTTCCCAGTTCTCTCATTGCACACACTGGGGTTTGTTTTAGAGCATATGAACCATTGGTGGAATGTTTCAGGTTGAAATGAACAACAAAAATCATGAGTTGACAAAATGTGGTTAATGCAATATCAGAGATGACACAATTTTTCTCCACTGCACCACCTCTTTACTGTTGTCTATACAAGCTTGAGAATGAAAAAAAATTAATGCCATCAGAAAATGCATTGTGCTACAAGAAATGTGTCTTTTGCCAAATGAATGCGGATGACCATGACAGGACAGGAGTACTTTGTAACTGGAAAACAGCTGAAAATAGAAAAAAGAAAAAAGGAAGTGCATTCCTTCTGTGCCTTACATTTTCTGTAATCCTTCAAGTACAATCAATTGCACTGATGAAGTGAGCATTATACACAGTGGAAGGTCAAAGAGCAGGTTAAATAACTTAGACATACACACGCAGCACCAGAGACAGTGAAAAATAGGTCAGCATCTTCCTTTCTTTGCATTTTTTCTTGCTTCGTGTCCAGGTACTTACATCTGCTGGGAAGAGCCAAACTCTGATGTAAATTGAACTAAGTTCTGAGTAAGGTCTTGTCTAACCTCTGTTAAATTCAGTACCCAAATGAAAGGTGTTACTTCATTCCACTCCATTTGAAAGGCATCGAGCTCCTAGTGAATAACCATGTTACAATATATTTTAACACAACTTTCTAGTGTGTTTGGGTTCCAGGATACACAGCTGCGTTTTAAAACAAAAAGCACTGGTAACATAGTGAGAGATGCAAAGCAGCTTGAAGCCTACAGATATTCAAGAGGAAATGATTGAAGCGATCATGCTAGGGAGGACTTCTAGTCTGAGCTGAAGGAAGTGGGTGTGGGAAAAATTCCATGTTACCTACTGAATGTTAATTTAAGAGATATTCTTTGCTGAGTGTTTGACAGGACGAAATTTGAATTCTAATTTCCAGAGAAAGAAAAGGCATTTAAAGCAATTGCTTTTCTGTAATTGCCAGAGTACAGACAGTATTCAGGGGCATAGGACAATGCATCTCATAAGCAGTCAAAGATAAATTACTTAATCTGAGATCTACAACTCTAATTTTATGCATCATTCTGTCCTAAAGGGCTTCATTTTACTACAGATCTTTTTGGAGCCATTAACAAAATGTTGCATTATATCTCTGCTAGGACTGCATATATGCCCAGGTCCTAATTTCTACTGAGAGAGTCATAAAAAGGAATTCAAATCCTGTCTGTTTTTGTAACAGTGCTTGATCATTAAAAATATTATTTAAAAATATATATCGATAATCTCATTTATGCATTTAAAGGATGCGTAAGGAGTAGAACTCAGAAAGGTGAAATAATAGGAAATATGTCCAAAGGAGCAAGCAAAGAATGAATGGCTTCAATCCTAACAGCACAAATCTCATCCTAAGCTTTCTCTTTAGCTTGCATCCTGTTGGCTACAAAAGCAAGATCTCCTCTTCTTCCACATTAAAGTTGTTACTCCAGCTTCTCCATCCTGCTGGAATACTCAAATAATAGGCCATGGAGATTACCTGACTGAAATCAGAGTTGTTGACACATCTCCTATGTCTGCAGGAGGCTGTCTGAAGATGAGCTTCAATCGTAAGGTCATCTTTTCTCAGAAGGCTACAGTGGGAAGAACAGGAGTATCCAGATAGTATCCCAAAATTCAATAGTAGTTTGAAGCACCTCTGATTTCTATAATTGGCCACATTATCTGGTTAATTCTAAGGCAGCATATAAGAAGTAGTCCCTGCTCGCACCTCCATCATTTCCTAAGCTCTAAAAGCAACATGTTACATCAAAGACCATAAACAAACTTGGCTGATTTATATAGCCCTTTGGAAGTGACCTGGATTACAGTAATTTAAAGATTAAAATAGTTTCAGAGGGCAAAGAAGAGGAGGAGCAAACTCTTAGCAAGCTGCTCTCATCTTTGCTCCCGAGCTCTCAGTATGAAGTGGCACTTCTTCACCTCCCTTCCTATGTCAAACAGTTATTTGCAACCGAATAAAAATAGGGTTGAATGTGAAATCCCCTTCCTGCTCTTTGCTTTCTTGATTGGAAATGTTTCGAATTTGGAGGGGAGAGGGATGGTTGATTTTATTTACTATTATTATTTCTTTTATAATTGTTTTATAAGCCACCTCCTCACATACTACTAGAGACTCTTAAGGTCACCACTGAGCCACAGCCTCAGGGCTGAGTAACTGAGAATAAACTCTTTCCATAGCAAGGAAGTCACACAGCTACCCTGACGACAGTGAGGAAAACCAACAACCCTGCTTTGCTATTTCAACTGCTTCTGCAGTGGTATGGCTGTGCTGTTTTCTTCAAAGGGCATATTCTAAAGGTTACAGTCTTGCTCTAGAAGGCAAACGTTTGTTTCTAGCTGGCTGACTACTTAACAGACTTATCTGAGTTTTAGAAATCCATGCAGCTTTCATTCACTTTTAGATGTTTTGTTTTCTTTAGAAAATGTGAATTCAGCTATAAGAAAAATGGATCTATGCTTGTTACATACAGCAGCTGTTCAAAGAGGAGCAAAAGTGGGGGAAAAAAGCACTTTCATTGATTTGGAAATACGATATCAATTTTTTGTTTTTGTCCTAGTCAATCAGCTCTCATACCTACATACAGTCCTCATGCTCCCATATCCATAATCAGGAGCACACAAATAAACATATAAACAGATAAACATACAAACATAAACAGATCACCAGGACAGATTTTCTTTAGATTTGAAACTGTTTTGCGCCATGGTGAATGTCAGTATGCTTTTATAGATAACAAACACCGTTTATGTTAGGAAAGAAATACTCCCACCTCTTAAGTTCCAGTATAAACAAACTATGCAATACCAACTACAAAAAGCGTTCTAGTTCTTATTAGTGTAAAGGATGCACGTAGCCCTTTTCAAAATATTCTGGAGATATTTCAGAATGACCATAGTTCAGTTTGGGAAAAAAAAGCCATAGCAAAATGATAACAAAATAATTTGTGTTACAATCTACAATTATAAGTGATTCTTGCTGACCCAGAGACCTGAGTGTTTATCCTGCTGTCACTCAGCGCTATAAAAAGCCACAGCCATGAAGTTTTGAACAGTCCTTCTCTTGCCCATTTTGCTGTACTGGTAAGTGCTATTTGGGTCCACGTTATTTGGCTATGCACTGGCCCCAGAATTTCACATCAGATTTTAATGACAAGGTGTAAACAAAAGAAGGAAATGCTTTTGAACATAGACAAGTAGAAATGCAATCTAAAAAAAAGAAGAAAAATATGCAAAGTAGATATAAGGTTTACTCACTCCATTTCCACTAAAAATCAGGGATTCAGGGCAAGTCATAAACAAGGCTAATCCTAGCAAAGAAGCTCTGGCTGCTGCAGCGATCAATTGCCCATACCACGTTATTGAAAAGAAACCCACAAGAATGGACTGCACAGCCAAGTCACAAGCAGCATTTACCGTAAATGCCATGCTACCCAAGGACTGCTGGAAGAGGTTAAAAGCATCAAGCCAGAAGAGAACTGAGAATAACAACCAGCAAAAACTCTTTGTTCTCTTAATCTTTACAGTCTAACTTTGTGTTCTTCAAGCTACTTGGCCCTTCAAAGCAGAAGAGGTAATTGAATTTCAATCATATCATGATCAGATTCAAAATAACCCATAATGGCACTCATTTCAGTATTGCACAGTGCTGATTTTTATTCTGGATGTAGTGCCAGTTCCTTGCTGTAGGAATTTCCATATGCTCCTTGCCCTGAATTTCAAAGAATAACTTTGTCTAATGGAGCTGAATATTGAGGGTTTTTTTCCCCCATGACTTATGGGTGCAATTTGAAAGGGGGGAAAAATGTGATGTGTAAATGAAAAGCACGCACTATGCAGTGTGATGATAAACAGCCCTTGCAGTTTGGTTAGCTACAGCTTGTTCTTCATTCACAGAGGCACTAGTCACTTTTATTATGAGATGGCAGCTGAGTTTTATTCTCAAGATTGTGAAGACTTCTCACCTGACTAACTCGCTCCTTTATCATATTTCAGGTCAGAAGCAACACAAGCTGGGATCTATTTTTCTTTTTCTCATGGCCATTCTCCTCTGTCACCCCTTATGCTGATTTCTATTTCTCAGCCCCACCAACAATTTCAGTTTTCTCAATTTTATTTATTTATTTATTTGCAATTGGATTTCAGAACACTCTGGATGACATCTTTCAGAGGCATTCTTTGCACAGACCTTTTTCAATAATCGAAACCAGTTATGCAGCATCCATAAACTGAATAGACTTGTATGTGGATCAGCAGACTTCTGCTTCCGTGTTCCCTCATCACTCTCTCCACCTTCACATTGTGTGTATTTGGAAATCATGTTTTCTGTGTTACTGCACACAGATAATTTGCTCTAGTAGAAGAGTCAGAAACTATTAGCAACATTTATCAGTAACAATTTATGAAACTTAAAGGGTAGAGCACTGAGTGCAGCTCAGAAATTCAATTACCTGCGGGGTTACTGTGGTTTAGCTGCTGCCTTCTGGTGTTCTGATTTCCCAAGTGTAAATAGGCAAATTGTGCCAATCAGCTTTGTGAAATACTTGGAAATAACTTGTATATAAAACTCTGGATGCCTAGATAATACTGTCCACTATTTAAAATATGCTTATGTACATTGGCAGGGAGATACACTCACTCTCAATTCACTTCTGAGCCTGTGGCTTTGAACCAGGTTGTCAGCATTATCTCCTGGTGCTTGAAATGTACAAGACAGCTCTTTCCTAATGGGTAATAAAACTTAGTTTTCACAGAGGTGGTTTTTTGTGTTTCTTTTTAACATCTTTACAAACTTGTATATAAGTTAAACACACATTGAGACTGGACAGTTTCCCTCTGAAAGAATAAAGAACGATGTCAGCAGTTGGATGGCTGTGATTAGGCTGTTTGGATTTCCTCTCCCATCCCCATCCTTTTGTATCTTTCCCTGAAGAAAAGAAATACACGGTGGACTTCTTTAATCTGTTTGAAATGCTTGTTGGCCAAGGAGCTTTTACACTCATCTGTGAAGGCATCTGCTCGCCCACTTTTCTGTCTGCAGAAGAGATGAATACAGAGGCTCAACAGAATCTTTCATCATTGCAGTGTGCTTGCCTACTTAATCAAAATCCTCCACCGCTGCCAAATGACAGCAGACGTATGCTTTCTAAATGTTGCACTTCAACAAGCTCTAATACTGTACATTATGTTATAATAACAACAATTTCCATCTTGAGTAAAATTAAGATGTATATATCTATAAGCCTCCCTCAGTTTTACAGAAGCATCTGACTCTCACCTGGCTTTACCCATGGCTGTGTACACCCCGCAAACAGAAACAACCACACTGCCTTTAACACACAAGGTGAAATGATACTGGATGAAAGATTCTAAGCAAATACCTTCTGCTTGAGTCAATGCAGACAAAACTTAGGAAAAAGAAGGGATATTGAAAGCAGAATTCACAGTCTCTCTTCTGAATCTTAAGCCTGCTTTACCAATTTAACAGCACTAAAAGATGAACACTGACTTGATTGTAGCTTTGATGGAATGTTGTTTATTAAGCATCGCCGAAAACAACATCTGGCTGCATAATTGTCTATGGGCTTCCTCTTCTGATGGGATTACACAGATTTGGATAAGAAGGAATGAAGAAGGAGTCAGGATCAGTTTTGGCCAGGAAAACAGAACATGATCCCTTCCAAATAAAGCTAGCTTAAGGAGAGAGACCCCAGCACAGTGTTAAAACCACAGTGTTAAGAAAGAAATCAGTTTGGGACTGGAGGCTTAAGTAATACCACACACTGATTAAATGTACTTTGCTTTGAACATGGGGAAAGAGGCACAATCTCAAAGGAACAGAGTCATGAAGGTCAGGTGAAAAGAGCACCAAATCCGCTTGGCAACAAGCTTAGACATCTTAGCCAGAAAGCTCAGGTTTACGTGCATGCTCCTAAGAGGCTAAGCAGACCAAGTACCTTTTGAGAGCACAGTGTAGTACCTGAGATTTAATAAAACACCTTCAGCAGAGATAAGTCTAGCTAAAAGCAAAAAGAAAACAGGATAGGGTAAAAGGAACCCTTTGTCACAGGCATAGAAACAGACAAACGGTAAGGAGGTACATTCTGAATAAGAAGATGGATTACTGAAGGTATTTGTCTGATGGAGACCAAGTCCTGGGCATGGTTACTGATGATCAAAGTACGCTTTCATTCATTAGACATAACCCTTGAAAAGATGTTCCATCCACTTCCTGGAGAATACAGATACACACATGAAAACTGAAGAAGTAGGAGAGTTCAGAAAAGCTGGACCTCAAATCTTGGAGATGGAGGCTTGGAAATATCTGTACATATAAGCAGAGACAAGGAGAGAGGCCAGATTCAATCAATGAGAAAAAGCCTTTGGAACTGGAAGGCTGAACAAATTGTAATTTCTGCTTCTCACAATTACCAGCACAGAATATCAAAATGACACTAAATCAAAAAAAGATCCCTTGCATCCTGGAACCTGACCAGTTCCAGCAACCCCTTTGTCTGGTCACCATGATTCTGTCAGACTTGGAAAATTTTAGAAATGTCAGGATCCAAAGTCTATTTTTATACATAAATAAACCCAGGGCTATGCTGTTAAATGAGCCATCAATTGTTAGCACTGAGCCAAGGCTCTCCGAGGCAGGTTAGGGTAACCTATCCTGAATTCTCTCCATGTGGGCCACCACTAGAGGTCCCCTCCAAGCTGAGATGGTGTTACCAAAAGAGATCTTCCTTCTCTGGGAAACTGAAAGTCCTGGGATCCCTGCATCCTTGCCTTTCTCCCAGAAGATGCAGTTAGACAGCCTGTCCCTGTGGCCTAGCTCACCCTTCCCTTATCTCGACCAAAAGGAGATTCTACCAGGAGCTGTGCAAGGCTGCCCCTTCTGTCCCTGCCCTCTCTGGGCAGAATTTAATGCTAAGAGCTTGTTAAAATGAACGCAGCAGCTCCTATGTCTGAAGATCAGCGCATCAACCTGCATCAAACCAATTCTAGTTTTAAAAACATTAAGGCACTAAAAGAAATTCATGTTTCCAACTCAATCTCATTATCCACGTGTTTTGTGGCTTATAGAAAACTGTGCCGTCAGCCCTACAGTACGCAACAATGGGAGGCAAAGACAGTAGTACTACTGCCCTAGAGGACACTGGTGTGAGATGGACAGGAAGGCCCAGGTTTGTTTGTTAACCTGCTCATTCTGTGGAATGTGAGCACTTCAGATGTGCTGCTGCTCAGCGTGTGCTGCAGTGTGTTACCCTCACAACTACAGAACTTAGCATGCGACACTTAACCTCTGTTCCTCCTCAAAATGCTTCCCACATCCCAGGTCTTTAATTTCTATTAGTTACAGGTTGTTAGGAACACAGCTGATGTATATGCAGTGCAAATGCACACAAACAGCTGAAGAAAAAACTGAATACCAGTGTAAGAACCAGAAGACAGGAAGGTGGGGGGAATGGAATGCTCTTGCAGTATCTCATGCTTTTGAAACTTCACAAGAAACTTCACAAGAAACATTATCCCTGACTTCAGTACTTCAAAAGAAAGACATTTAGAAGAAATCATCCAGCAATGAAAAATCGTTATTAAATCTGCAGTAAGCTATCCACTAGGGTGTTTTGTTAAGGCTGGGCTGTTAAAGAGAAGCCTAAAACACTAACACAATATTGACAGCATTTGTAATGAGGAATCAACACTGAGACTAGACACAAGACCCTAGTACAAAGATAAGGGCTTGATTTTTTTTCAGGCTGAGCAAGAGCAATTCAGAATAGCTCTTTTCTAGCAATCCCTGCTTGCACCATCAGACCTGCATACCTCTCAGGAAAACTAAACCCCAGGTCTGGCTGCAAAAATTTCACATATTTAGACTGATTTTGCACGTATCTTCAAAGACAGTTACTATGGGATTTCAAATGAAAGTTTGCACACACCTTGCAGATGGAATAACAATGTTCAGGAAACTAAAGAAAAGCCAAACCCTGCAGTTAGAAAGGTTGCAATCTCTTGTCAGTTCTTTCAGATTTCCCTTGGTCTCACCTTTGTTCTCTAAACTCTGAGTTAAGTTCTCCCTTAGCTTGGCATATTTTCTTCCAGGATAAATAGCAAAGTTTTCATTAGTGAGTAGCACTGATCTACAACTGGAAACTAGTTAAAATACTGCTTAAGCTCATTCTGTTCTACTGTGAACTTCAGATCTGCACCCAGAAACTCCCTTCCAAATCAGTGAGGCGTTTTGCAGGTCTTCTTTTACAACACCGGCAAGTTGCTAATTTAATTAATTGTATAATCACATGGACTGTCAATTGAGCCTGCTACTGCCTTCTACTGACGGCGGTGGGTGGAAACAAGAGGACTGTATATAGGTCCTGGAAACACATGACACCAAGAAAGTTGTGCTGAAGTCCACAAAGGAGTGTGAGCAGATGCTAAATTAATGACAAAAGGATCCCAGTTATGTGTCAGGTGCCACTTCCACGACTCAAGCAAAGGCTATCGAATAAGATTTAAAGAACTGGGTTGTTTTTTTTTTTCTGATTGCTCAACTTCTTCATGTCAGCAATCTCCCACGTGAAGAGGTGACTGGAGGTCTACTGGGTAGGAGGCAGAGGCTGAAATGTGAGAGCAGGCCGCAGTGTCAGCTTGGCAATAAAAAAGGGGAGCCTAGGAATTTTTTTATGGTATTTCACCAAAGGGGCTGGAGAAAAAATCTTGTTTGTCCTTATGATTAATTCTGCCATTTATGCAAATCAGAACAGAATTCATGAAATGCGACATGTCTGAGTGTAACAGCTGGGAAAAATTGCAGAGCAGCTGCCAATATCAATAACTTATTATTAATTGGTTCTATCACCATTTCTGAAACATTCAAGCCAAAAACCTGTGCAACGGGATAACAGTGTTATAAGGAATTGTAAAAACATGCATTTCTGTACTGCTATCTGTGTAATTCCTCACATATTTGAGTATTACTCACTTGGGTACAGCCACCATTAATACAAAATGCAACCAAACAACAAAAGCAACAAAGAGACAGACAAATTCCTGAATTCGTGTTCACCATGAATACGTGAGGACAGAAATGGAGGTGTAATACATTCTAACCGTAAGTCCATTTTGCAGCAGTTGTACTAATAGATATGGTTTCTCATCAGAATTAAACGAGGTTTTGGAAACTTGCCTGGTTAAATTTGTGGAGGTTGAATCCAGTTTTGTCTTGATATTGTGTGCTATCAATTAATTTCACTGAACTTCCTGGGCAAGTTATTAAGATCCCATGCCACTTCCTTATTAAATACAAATATTATTAGCACTAGTACGTTACAAAGAAGACCAAGAATTATGTAGAACTATGAATCATTCACAAATCCTTCTTGAAAAGTGCATGCCAATTGTTTCTTTTTATCTGAAAACCTCCAAATGCTCTTCAGTGTCATTAAAAAAAAAAAGATTTATTCTAACAATATTTTATAAAAACAAAACAGGCGGAAAGAATTTAAGATAATTATTTGCTTACAATCATAGCTGGACTGCTGTTCTCCCTGTTTTCTAAAAGGAATCTATTTCTGAAGGTGACCTGCATTACCGCAGTGTTAATAAAAATGCGCTGTGTGTAATCGGTTATTATTTTATCTCTAAGCATATTCAGTCATTCAAAAGGTGCAAGCATCCTCAGGGGGAGCATCATGCCAGCAACAGAAGACTCTTATTGAGGAAAAAAGCGGGTCAAATCTTTCCCCAAAGTACGTCCCCAGTGGTGCTGATCTATTTAAACACTGCATAATATATCTCGTGTTTATATTGCTCTAATATCTTGTTCTTTGACACATATTTAGTATTTTGCCACATGAATAACTTATTTTCCTGTCACTGTAGATGCAGGCACCTTCTGAGATCCCAATGACCACAACTGAGGTGAAAATTTTTCTCTTGAAAGAGAATTACTGAAAAATATGCTGAACTGCTGAAAAATAATTTAATTCCCAACCATTTATGTTCTTCTTGTTTTGCTTTCAGTTATGCACTTGCCATATTCCCACAAAAAATCAGCTATTTCCATCCAGAAGCATCTCATTTTTTAATGTTTAATCTTAGATATGTGTAGGATTCTAGGGCCACAGCGAGGACAAAACCCCTGATTTCCAGTATATTTGTTGGTGGGGAAAGGCAGGGATGGAAGGTGTCTGAATAACACTCCGATTTCAGCCTGTGCTGTGCAAAAGCTATTCAGAGGACGTACTGAAGGATATAATACTCTGCATTATCTCTTGATTAGCTGTAAATAGTAATTACACATAGTACCTGTAGTCCTATCAAATTAAAATTTGAAGGAAGGAAATTGGATATGGTGTGGAATGAGAATGAAAAAATCAAGGCAAAACTCCTTGGTTAAACTCAAATATTCTGTGTAAACTTGAGCAAATCATTTCATGCTTCCTCCTTTCCAATTTTCACAGAGAAAATGGAAATCACACATTACAAGAGTTGTGCAAGGATATATATGGCTTGGCTCATACTTTTATGCCATCTAATGAAAGCAGGATCTACGGCTCATTTCTCAATAATTATCTCTTTCCCTGTGATCTACCAGATGGTGTCAATCTTCTGGCTCACTCTGCCCTATTGGGGACTGCAGAGCCCCAAGAAGCAGCCTCTGTCTGACACGTTTTCCCTGCACAGCACTCTAAATGTGGTAAGCACCTGCAGGACTGAAATACAGCTCTTGTAACAAATGTACTTATATCGTATCTTCCGCTGGCATTATTTAATAAATGGTATTTAGTAGATTTTTACAGGAAGAACTTTTGTCATTGAGGTCAATATTCCTTGGTGAGGAGTGATTTTTAGTCCTGTATGCAATACACAGCGTGAGCAGACAAATGCAGTTATAAGTTTTGTTACGTCTATTCAGTGCATCATTATTTATTTAACAAACCTGTACTGTAATGAAAGCTGCTGATTCTACAGAAAACATTCAGTCAACTGTGATAAGTAAGGTAACAGAGAATACAAAACATTTTAGTCCAAATAGCACATCTACATCCCATCCTTTCACACGGGTTTTCGTATATACAGGGTAAATCTCTCTTCAAAAAGAGAATAAAATCTTAAAAATGCAAATATACACAGATAGGAAATTATTTGACAATTTCTCTGCACTTGGAATGGCTTTGTCCAGGGCCTGATGGACATGGGATGATAGCACAGAAGAAAGTTGTATTACTTCCAGGCTCACACTGTGACATAAACTCAGGGAAAAAAAAAGCTCTAAATAACTGCTTGAGCTAGCAGCATCTAATTCAGTGAGGGAATCCCTTCTGAAGAAAGAGTAACAAAGACTGGAAATGTAGGTTCCTCTATAAAATACACATTGAAACACTGAATGTCAATATACAATCAAAAATGGAAGCTCACGATTTAGCTCCCATATCTCAAACCCCTGTGTTGGGCTTCTCCCAGTTACCACAGCAAATGTGAAAAATCATTTTATAGATTGTGAAGCAAAACCCGTTTGGGAAAAGCAACAGATACTGAAAGATGGAGCAGCCACAGCTCCACTCTTCATAGCCAACCATTTTGCTCCAAAGGCAAAACAAATTTGATTGATTCCACACAGAATCAAACATCACGTCTTGTGGTTACATACTCAGGTGACCTAAAGTGCCCCATCTTGAGTAATTCCTGGGCAAATAAAGAGATTTCTATCAATTTAAATCTGGCCTCTGCTACCTAAAGGCCAGACCTGCAGTAGATGAAACTCTGAGCTGGGCCTGAGGAAGTCTGGCCTCTGCAGAGATTTCCAGTGGGACTTTGGTAAAAGACACTCTACCTCCTTCTGCCTAGAGTTCCTTGTTTACAAAAGCAGAGCAATGATAGTGACCTCCTAGAAGCATTTAAAAGTCTTGGTGGAAGATGTAAAATAAGAGTATTTAACACCATTACCAGTATAGGGAAAACCGATTCAACTACACTCTGCAAATATTTTTAAGAACGGGGCAAAAGATTTTCTTCATGTGATTTGTTCTCTCCCTAGCAGATTTTATTCTTATCTAAAAGTTCCCCTTGAAAGTCACATTTAGTTTTACAACATGCTTGGGAACCCTTCGGAACAATATATACTTTATAAATGCAAGATAAAAGCCACTGTTTCCAGGCTTCTGTGTCTAACTAACAGTCATCCAAAAATGTAAACAGATTGAAAATTCTGTTGCAAATGCCCCATTTCTATCCCCAGTGTTCCATAACGTTTGAGAGAGGAAGCAAAAGAACTGATCTAACTACATTTGCTTATTGGTAGGTTACACAGAGCTCATTAAATCATGTGCCTGAGCTGGATGCCAAACACTTATTTCTACTGCAAAATGAATTCAGAAACAGAGGGAATATCCTTACACAGTTAGGGCTTTGGGCACTGGGGTGTTAGGCTGGGATAAATGAATGCTGCCCAGTCTAGAATGGAGTCATTAACAGAAAGCCAATATTCTCATGTTCTATTTGAAATCTTGAGAGAGCCAGAAAGACTCCTTGTACTTTCTTGGTTTAAGTCACTTGATGACAGCTTCATTTCTAGCATATCCTGATGTCAGACAAAGTATGATTTAACTTTCTGTAATAATCTTTCGAGGGTAGAGTCAATTTTTTTCTCATTTCTTTAACGTACTTGCTTGTGTTTCTCTCCTTTTCACCATGAATACCCTCCAGATAGAGTTAAACTGAGCACAGCACTTTCAGAGACCCCAGAAACATTCCAAACCTTGCAAATGTCAACTGTGCAAATCTAACCGTGTGTAACACCGTTTGGGAGGAAGCATACATTCACGTTGCAGGGCAATTCAGGAAATTGGAAGTAAAAAGTAAAATCACTCATAAAAATACCTCTGCGGCATATCTTTAATATTACATATTCTGAGGATCTATAACTCACTCACTAGTTCGCTGGAAACTGGTGCATATTTTAAGTCACTTTTTTTACCTGGTGGCTTTCCCATCATCCATTCTTTCCAGGGCTAGAGTTGTCACAGCTTCTAGCCCTGCTTTCAGGAATACGGCCTTGAGAAAGCAGTACCTTGGGGAGTGACCTAGATTTCTGTAATCATTTAGCTTGCCACTGTACGCCATGCCATTCAAGCTTCTACCCAAGCTCTTCTTGTGTCATGTGTTTTGTTTTTAATATCACATGCAATCTGATTCTTCATTTCAACCTAGGTCTGGCATTCTCCCCAGGCAAGATAGGTAATTAAACAGGCTACTTCTATTCACGTGCTTCTGTTCGTCTACTATCATCATCACATTTGAACCCTAAGTAGTAAAAACAAAGTCAGAGAACGGGATACACTGAATAATTGCACAGAAAAAAAAATAGAGCAGCTAATGGGGGTCTCATAGGTTCTGCAAGTCACTCCACATTAAGCCGGGACTGATTTCCCTGATTCCAGGGGACATGAGGCTGTTTGAAAACATATCCGAGCTATGAGTACTGCCAGCAGACCTGCATTTCTGGAAGCAGCTCAGCAAGCCAGTCATCTCACAGACAAATGGTTTCAAATTAGCTACTAAAAATTCCAAGTTCAATTATTTCAAGTTGTTAAAAAGAATGAGAAAAAAACGTGCTTAGCTGTTCTTTGTCTCTGCTCCTTCCTCCCTGTGTGCAGACAGTGCCTCAACAAAGCAGCAGTGATGTGACTCAGTGTTTATGGTTGGTTTTGAAGGGATGCTTTGAACAAAAACAGAGTTCTCTGCATGCCTCTCAAATCCTCTTGCAGAAAACCAAGAGGGGACATTAGGAAACACTTTCAGCTAGATTAAGATACCACTGATGCAGTGAAAAAATAACAACTACACAATGATTAAACAAACAAATAGATAGCCAAGAACATAATGAAGCAGCGTAAGAGATTACAAAGTTTTACCAAAAGTAACTTGGAAGACTGAGAGACCTTCAGGCAGTATTCAAAATCTGTATTTGTCTTGATGATGTGAAAGCTGACAGAACACAAAACAGGAGGTAGGTGAATGTGTTTAGCACAAATAACAACTGGACAGTGTGACCAAAACTGGGACACCGAAATGTCCTGAGGAAGGATGTTGTTACTCCAAAACATATTCAACAATATATATATATCAATCCCCAAACATAGAGGAATGTTATCCAAAGACCTAAGTTTTTGAAATAGCTGTTCATTTGGAAAGGATTTTCTAAAATTTACATCTTTTTTCATGGAGCTTTGCAGACATCGTTTAAAAAGTCTAGACTGAGATTTCTGCTTAAGCAGCCAAGTTTCCCAGCAGTGTAATACGGTGAGGGCTGCGGTCTGGAAGCAGGAGGTTAGGAGTTTGTGCACTTGCAGATAAAACTAACTGGTTCTGATTTCCAAAATCTTCTGAAGAGCATCAGGACATCCATCCTGGTCAGTACAAAGAGCAGAGCAATGCCTGCCCTCCTGATAACTTGCCTGCATTGAATGACCTATCTTTAGTATCTTAGAATTGTAGCTGTGTTGCTTGTCTCAGACACACCCAAAAATGAAGAAAAGATAGAAATCAAAGACTTATATCCAGATAGGAGTTAAAGAATATTTTTTAAATGTATCGACACTCTTCCAAATTAAAACATGAAGGAATTGGAATATTGTCTATTGCTTATGCAATAATTCTGGGGAGAATGAGACAGGTGTGTTGCTGGATAAAAGAACAACATAGGTTATTTTATTATAAGAAGGGTCATTTCTTTTGGAGCAGATCTCATATATAACACATCTTGCATCTGCTACAGGGAACAAGGGCTGGATTCACAATCCATAAAAAATAAAAAACCTTGGCTGTAAGGGGTATCTATGCCATGTTTCATTTACATCTAGATATTACTCTTGGTGATCCATCTTAATATTGAAAGTAATTGTATCTGTTTCCTTGACACACATCCAGCTTAGATCCTTAGTTGATTTGATGGAGATTTTTGAATTTTTTTTCAACCTATTCTGTTCAGATACATAATGGCATAGAAATGCACACTGCCATGGTATGTCTGGGGCAAGAAACCCCTTCTGGGTTTACTCTTAACTGAGCAGCAGTTTCTCAAAGCATTGCTGGGCCACATTACATGAGCTTTTGCTATAACATAAGTATTTAGTCTTTGGCAATATCTGACATCCTGAGTTTTGCAGACAATTATTTGCAACAGCTACTTGTTAGCAGGCCTCATCAAATTGTCTGAACATGGGAAGATTACTCAAGACTTCAATGGAATCTCTTCTCTTCTGCTACCAGGAAATAAAATATTTCTTCAAACCATGCCACAAAGCCAGTTCTCAGCTGCAATTATCCACCTTATTTTTCTTATTTTGATGCTCATTCTTTAACAATGTACCACTTTCCTCTTATAGTGATATTCCGTGGATACAAATCATGGAGAAGAAAACTCCTTAACAACCTCTTGGAATTTTTACAAATTGATCTGGTTTTGGATGTTTGTTTGGAAGAAAGGTTGCAGGTTTATCAACAGTGATCAAATATTGTGCGAAATGTGCGGGGCAGAATTTAGCCCTTCCATGACTTCACATCCCATTGCTTCTGTTGAAGCCTGGTGCAAAATTTTGTGTCTCTGAAAATGGCTCAGCCACATTTCAAGAGCATTTTTCAATCTGCCTCTTCCTCATAGCTTTACCTGTAAGCCAACTTTGACCATTACCATTTTCTTTCAAGCTGTCTTTCATCACTGTCTTCTCTGCATCCTGACAGCTATTTTGCTTCAGTGCCTTGAAGAATCTTCCCCCTTACTGACCCCTGTACTTAAATTCAGTTCCTGCTTCTACTTTTACTCATAAATATTTAAATGCTGTAGTTTACACCTGCTGGATCTCATCTTCTGTCATTAAGATCATTCAAGTCTACTGTGGGGAAAAGAAAATAGAGTGCTTTGTGATGTCCAATAATTCTCTGAAATGATTCTCCTTGCAGGTATAGTCCCTTCATTTTCCTTTTAAACTCTTTTTTCACCATAAGGTCTCACTCTCATGATCCATTTGGTTAGCTGCTACCTTTCCCCACAACACAGAGACCCTAGTAAACTTTACCTGATTATTCCTATCCTAATTAAAGTGACAGTTTTCAATTCAGAGTTAGCAATTCACCTTTATTGGCTGGATAAGTTAAGTTAGGAGATAGTTCTATTAACGTGGACCAGAATATATGATCTTTTCCCTTCTTATACCAGCATGAAAATGAGACTGTAGGGACAAGCAGCATTTTCCGTTGTCCATACTTATTATAGAAATAAATCCAGAGACTGAAGACCAATTTCTTTCCTCCAAAAGCTTTTCCAGTCTGCAGTTGTTCTAGATGTAGAAGTTGACACGCTTTAGTAAGACCACTCAGTTGAGGAAAAACTGATGGACGAATTTTAAAAGTTGAATCAGAAAAAACACTTAACTCTTAAGAGTTGATGAAAGAGTGGTGCCATAAGGCCTACTTTGGCAGCTCTCCATACAGATTCTCTAGTCACAGAATCATAGAATTAGGATGGAAGGAATCTAAGGAGGTCGCTTGCTCCAACCCTGCTCAAAGTAAGGATAATGGCACTAAAGCAGGAATATCTCTTAAAGAAGAAAAAAAACCAGCGGAGCTGTTAAAGTATCAGAGTCACCATGCTGTAGAGTTCCATCTGCTCTAAATAAATATCATCCTCAGAAACTCAGAGAGGCCACAAAAATCAAGGAGAAATACTAGTGAGACTGAACTTGAAAATGGGTGGGTGCTTCAAGACATAGCCTTGGTCTACTTGGGCTACTACTCTCAGGGTTGCTCAGTAACTCTCGTAAGTTTGAATGAAGAACATGACTGGAAAGCTTTTGGAAATCCATCTAATACAGCGCAATTGACATCACCCTTCTCCTCATATTTAATGGTTCCTTCAAAGAACTCTGATGGATTTGTGAAATATGACTTCCTTCTACAAAACCAATGTTGTGTCTTCTCCAGTATATCATCTCAGTACCTATCAGTTCCATTGTTTATTATAGTTTACTGCCATTTTGTCCAGGACAGATGCCCCTCATTGCTTGTCTGTAGTTTCACACATTTCTCCCCCACCCTTTCTAAAAAAAAACCAAAACATATTGCTGTGGCTTTACATTCCCCACATTCCATTCTTCCATTCTCTGCAGCCACTGCAGACAGCTTCATTTCAAATCCTCAGGAAAGCCCTAGTGCAGAATTTTATTGCTTTTATAGGACAGTGCTTGAGGTCTCTGATATGGGAGAAGAAATAACAGAGCAACTCATGCACTGTCACAACTACTTGTGACAAGCCTGGGACAAATGGAATTTTTTATTTTTTTTTTTAATTTAATAAGATAACCAGAATTTTTGCTTAAAAACTCTCTCTTTCTCCCACAGTACTGCAGAAACAGTGAGATTCTTGCAGGTTCCTGCACGCCAACCGCAGCAAAGGAAACAGAAGATGCTATTACTTTCTCACCTACAGAGCAAGAAAAATATTCAAGTAAAGAAGTTTGATCCTTTGCTGATGATGAAAGAGAATATCTGCTGGCTGAACTCCAGCTATGACAGGAATGACAATATTTACTTAGCAAAATGATGCTGGTTTCGGAATGAAAGTTAGAAATGTTGAGAAAACAAAAGTTTAAGCATTTTGTAACTACTATAATTGTAAAAGATCACTAATTCTAGATCCTTTGAGTCAGGGGTTTTCCTTTTGTCTGCAACAAGTAGAGACTTGTTCCATTACTTCCTGATATTTAGACACTGGAATAAAGTAAATGAGCTGTAACACAAAATATTCCATGTTTCAACAGATTATGAATGCTGTTTGTTACAAAACTGAACTACAGTCTATTAATAAAGCAATAAACAGTTCACAACTATATAAAATTTTTAAACAATTTAAATTGTTCAAAATTAACACTTTTTTTCCATAAAATAAATCTTATTAGATGATCCAGATTTTGATTCAGAGATAATAACAGATACAAGTTCTAAATAATGTACTTTGCTGTTAAATCCTGGCTCTTATTTCCCTGCTTATTTGTGATTAAGGCAGAAGAATCATAATACATTACTCTTTGCTGTATGTATTCCACAAAACCAAAGTGTAAAGTATATTTATATTGTACATTTTAGCCAGTGAACAAACACACAACATTCATTACCTGCTGAGAGCTTTAATAACCTTGTCTGGGATAGAGGGAAAGAATGTTCATTTATAGAAGGTGGGAAACCTGAGTAGTTCATCTGAGTATTCAGACACATGTACTGTTATAGGCATACAGTGCTTTAGTGAGAACAAGAGCCATACTGCCAAGTAGAATATATAGGTTATAGTATCAACAGAACAGGAAGAGAGGTCTTGGTAAAATAGGGACATATTTTCAGTTTAAATTTACCAGATGCAGTGTGATTTCATGACAGAAACATTAGATAGAAATAGTAGGGTTACCTTAATAGACCATATGGTGGCCACCTTGAAATGTCCCTATGAACCTTGGAATACAAAACCGGTCTATAAAGCACAAAGGCAAGAAATAATGACCATTGCATCCTTACTGTTATGAGAATTAGGTCAAATCTCATCTCGCATCTCTGACTAACCTACTGAATTCAGTGGAATTACTTGTGTCAGTAACCAGAAAGATATCAAAAATGCAGGAACTCTTGTTCTTTCGTCCGTCTGCCTCCTACAAATGTACATATCAGCTTGCCCAGCCAAACCATTCTGAACTGCACAAGAATTTTAAACATGTACCAAGTTCAAGCTGAACAAGGATGGAGAAGGCGCCTTTTTAACTTCACTTCTTGCATTTTAGCACATGAAGCATAGGTGCCCATGGAATTAGCTATGACCATCAAACACTGCATAGTACTAAAATAACAGCCATGAAATATGTAGGAGATAACAGACAGGTTCTTCTAATCCTAGTTCTACTTTCAGCCTTATTTCATTATAAAGCAAGATTTTCTGGATTCCAGCATTGTGTTAAGACCTGCTGACTAAGAAAAAATAAGAATTTAAAGCATTTTTACAGCACCTTACACAAAACAACCCATTACAGAAACAGACTTTTAACAACATTAAAGCAAAAATGGGAAGTTATTGGATAAGCCCTTAGGTAGCAATCAAAACCACAGCACTGCTCCACTGTCACTATCAGAGACAACTCCAGTCAGATTTTTTCCCTCTCTTTATTTGCATAAGGACCAAATTATCACCTGAAGGTCACAGAGGAAGCCATCACAAAGGACATGAGCTAGATAAAATACAATAAAAAGGAAAAAAAAGAAACAAATTCACAACTCCTTGCCTGTTTGAGAGATCAAGGACCAATGAATGCTGATATATATTAGGACATGGCGAAGAACTGCAAGCCAAGCCACACGAGCTGTGCTATGTTGCAAAATGTCTGAGTGCTCTAAAATATTTCCGTACTCCAGAGGTTGGTATAGGCTGTGAATTTATGGGTTTTGTTGCTATGGTAATTTGTATTGTCAGAGTTTTAATAACCTCATCAAAAACATGCATTCAAGAGCAATGTGGCACCTCTACATAATTTAACACCAACCATTCATAGCTTGTGGTACCATTTGAAACAGTGCATAAGGAAATTAAAAACAAATAGAAATAAATCACCGCAATACTGAAACCAATAAATATTTAGGCTGAAAAGGTGAGCAGTCAGTGGAAAGAAAAATATATTTCCAGGGAAATGATGGAAGCCTCTAACACAGCTATTCTCCTACAACAGCAACTGCAAGGTTAGCCAACATCAGCTGCAATTATACAGGACTGTGTTTTTATTTGCTCACGTGCACATGTATGTGCATGTGGAAAGTAATTTTAACCAACTACTTCTCAATAATTAGATTGGTTAGTCTTGCAAAATGAAGTGCACAAGTTGTTAATATTTAGTTAGTGCAGGTTAAAAATAACATGCTAAACCTACAGAATATTAGGATTACACATGACAAATTCTTTTTGAGTTCGACTTCATTAATGCCAATGGCATTTCATCAGGGTGTAATTTCGTCCTGAATCTAAATTTCCTCAGTGTCCTCATACACCATCAAATGACTCGTAGCATTTATTTGGTAGCTCTACATGCTGCTTGTGCATCATTTACAGGAAGAGATAATTATGTTTCAGCTTTTTAGTTTATTTTTCTGCTTAAACTTTATTGCATTTTAATAGTTTTTCTAACTCTCTCTAATGCCTAAATGCATAACGGAGGGAAAGGGGACTTCAATAAATAGTTATCTTTTCTGTGTTGCTATGGTACATTATATGAAAAGAGCAGCATCTTCAACTTCCTTTCATTTTAAAGCTTTCTTAACAGAGTTCAAGTTATACAGAGACAAATACCGAAAACTGCATATTAACTGAAATAAATAATTTTTTAAAAAATGATCTTCTGACAAATAACAATCTCCTATACCGTGAACTTAGAGAACCTGGAGGTGACTTCTTTCATTTCAGTGCCTGACAGATGCACAAAGCGTTACAATGCACAGTTTCCCCCTGAATGTCTAGTTTTCCTATGGATTGTTTTTCCTTCTCTATTGATTCTTTGCATCTCCTTCCAGCACGTATCCTAGCCTTTCTTCAGCCACAGTCACGTAAGAACTGCTTTTTTATTCTATAGGCACAGATTTGGTTTTGCTGAAAACAAGGCAGCATTTATTGCCCTACTTCCCGTTTGCAGCCAGAATACGTAAGAGTAGTGCTGATACTTCTGGCTTCATATTGCTATTGAATAAGAGAAAAGAACAGCTTAGAAGGCAAGTGCTTCAAGGCATGAATATCCACTGGCATTTTCACAGAATGGACAGCAACATATTCCGTTAGACCCGCAGAAAACCTTGCAAATGGCAGTAAGAAATTCTGCAGGAGATCAATTCTCTTTTAATACCAAGACGTTGATTTCAGTATGATAAGGACAAACTAATGCTTCTTAGGGCATAGGCAAAAGCTTGTAAAAGTATTTCTTTTACGAAAGGCAAAAGTATTTCTTAAAAAATACAGCTCATACCCTGCTGCTAGAGTTGCTCTGGTGAACAAATTGCTTCTTTACCAGGATAAGGAAGAGTTCACAACCTGAAATGGAAAATTCCTTAAAGGAACTTCTTGAGCTTGGATCTCTCCCACCACTCAAGGCACACTGTTCTCCTCAGTAGTCCAGGTCTGTGCTGTGGCACCACAGTGAGCACTTACTGCCTTCCAGTCTTCAAGGAGCTGAAATTCTCCCTCACTGCAAGGAGCTAGAAAGAGGCCTATTCAGAGTGAATATTTTAATAGCCTTGAATACCTTAGGCAGTAATCAGAGGTTCTCCAGGTGCACAATTGTAAATGAGTCTCGTGTTGAGCTTTTATTTTTAGAGAAATATAATGATCAAAATTCAGAATAGCACAGTTGCAGTTGTCATGTTATTTCAAGGGACTTCAAAAATAATGAGACTTAAAATATATAAGGTTAATTAATGAAAACAAAAAGATTCATACTGTGTGTGGAAACCTTTGTAAAACTTGTGAACTGCCACCAGATAACAAGCAATCCCATCTCTTTGATGGCCTTGTGATGTGAGTGGAGAATGGGAGGGAAGAAATGCACAGACTAAGGAAGATGGAAGAGAAGGATTGTACTAGGTAGAATTTGCCAAGAAATTCTCATTCGTGTCAATGGTGTCATCCTCTACAGAAGATCTGTTTGACTTTCATGAGAGGACACACCAAGAATTGCAGGTCATGCAAACATCTCTTATGTAGTGGTATCTTTGAAACCTTGCTCCACAGTGCTATTGAGATAGCCTTGATGATGCAAGTCAGAAGATATCTTTATGTTCTAGTAGTCTACAAGTGTTAAAATAGCACTTCTTGCTATATTTTATTCACATAAAATTACATTCTCTTTCTAAGCTTTCAAATTGAAGGTACTTAATGTCACCAGATCCTCCATATTAAATACTGTTAAACATACTTTTCTATACTCTCTATTCAGCAGCTGTAACCACCAGCAAAGACAAAAGGCTTTTCTAAGCCTCTCTACAGTAGATAATGTCTTCCTCTAAGCTGAGAGTGCAGATGCTTAGTTGGGAGACTGGAAGTTTCACTCCAAGAGCCTGTAAGAATTTTAGTCACTGTAATGAGGGATGTTATTGTATCAAAGCAGGTTTTAGCATCAATTGAATCAATCACAACTCAAGTCCTCTTTAAAACACTGAGTTGTTTCTTTGTTCCATCTCATAATTAGAGTGTGTGTCAAAATATAAGCAAGAGGGCTTTTCAGGTACCTGCCTAGAAATAAAGAGGAGTTAACTCTGCAAGCTGTTTGAGAAGGAAGACAGCTGTCTGCTAAGTACCCAGCCTGGGGCCAGGCTGCAGCTTCTCTGATCCAGAGAGTTACGAAAGCAGATGAAAGTGGGAGCCAGTCAGAAAACCATCTCCTCCTCCCAAACATCACTTTCAAAAAAAACCCATTTCTTTCTCTTGAAGAAATGTTTCCTGCCCGCATAAAATGCTCCATACTTTTATAAAATGCATCTCAGATAGCCAGCAACTAGACCAGTCAATATAAGATTTAAGTAAAATTTCAAACTCAATGATACTGCAATAAAGGGTGTGCCTATTGCTCACGTACTTTTATCTCCTTTTTTATAGGTTCTGGGCAGAAGATGACCAACCAAAGAAAATACTGACTGAGGAAAGATGTGACGAAATGACTTCCATTGCTTCCCTACTTTCACAGTCTCAGAGCCACTCAGATAAGAGACTTCATGTCCATTGCTAACTATAATGAGGCTGAAGGTTGGAGTGAGAGATGACTAGGTATTTCACTCATCTCCTTTTGTTTGAATAAAGGGCTGGGAAATGATGGAGTAATAATTATTGCCGTGTCCTATTGCTGTTTCTCATGGTAACAGCCCACATGTTTTAGGAATTGCAGCGGGTCCAACGGGCAGTGTCTGGCTGCTGCAGGTAGGGAAAGCAGTGATGGTAGAGGTATAGGTGAAAAAGGTTGTTCAATTCATGATTTTGTCTTTAATGTGGTCCCTAGATAGTTTGAGGAAAATGCTGCCATTCACAATGGAAAAATGAAAAAGCTTAAACTTAGCCTTCAATTATGTGCAAGTAATCCAGAGATTCTGTTGTTCATTTTTACAGGTCCTACTCCAGGCATAAATAAAGCCAGAATTTTCTGAAGAAAATGGATTCCTATGAATAGCTCTGTCCAATTATTAAAAGAAATTCTTTGAAAATTTTGCTTACAGACATGAAAGGGAAATTTGACTTTCAGAACATCACATTTGGGAGGAACAATGAATTTCTTTTTCAAAGTGAAATGTCACCAAAGTTTTCAACAGAGGCTATCACAGAAAGCACAGCAATTTATTCAATATTCTTGAAACTAGGCAGAATTGATGATAACATGGCCAAGTTTGCAATTCAATTTGTTTCCGCTCTTTTCGTTTTTTAATTAAATCTTGATAGTTGTAGACAGGACTACCTTCTGCATCACAGGTGAACAGACTAAATTCAGATGCTCATTTACCCTTTTTCTTATCCTGGTTGCTTGATAATAGAAAAGAGGTTCCCTGTCCTCTTCCCTCCACGCTAAGCCAGCAGCAGTGCTTACTTCAAACGCTCACCTCCTTTTTCTGTCCAAAGGCTTGCCTGATTCTACTAATTGCTGTTAGACCTAGGCCAGAAAGTATTTTAAAACAAAACTCTTGCTGGGCTTGATCTCTGGGAGCACTGATGCAGCGCTCAGGAATCACATCCTTGCCACACTTCCCTGCATGTATGTAAGAAGTAGCAACAAAAACATCTCCTGTTCATCCTTCACTCAAGCCAAAGCCAGTCAGGCAAATTGGCACTGTCATTCTGTTCATTGCAGGCAGCCCTTCTGCCTCCCCTCAGCCCATCTGGGACAATGACAGCAACTGAAAATCTTCAAGA
>JAOWBP010004343.1:4103593-4124819 GCA_028571105.1 Tragopan temminckii | reverse complement strand
TTCTGTTCATTGCAGGCAGCCCTTCTGCCTCCCCTCAGCCCATCTGGGACAATGACAGCAACTGAAAATCTTCAAGAGAGCAAACACATAGAGGGACATCCACAAAGATGCAAGATACGACATGAAATCATATCTGAGTATTTACTCCCAGTGACAGTCGGACACCACAACAGAATATACAAACAATGCAGAAGTGGTTCCAGGAGAAGTATTTGGCTACTGCCAATATTAAAGGCATGAAGCGGGTGGCACTTGCCAGTTTCATGAGTAAATTGCTCATGAGGCTAGGAATTGTAAGGGTTGGATCTGAGGAACTGCTGTCTGCAAGGAAACAGGATGAGCTTTTAGTTGCTGTGCACACGTACTGCTGCTGTGGTCACTCCAAAGTACTCTCTAGGGCCCTTCCTCTGCAAAGGTGTAATTATATGAATGCTTAATCACAGTCACACCAGGCAGGCCTAGGATTGGGCATTAACTTATAAAGTTGTGTCTAAGGAGTGTAATCATGACAGATGAAGTGCAACTGCAACTAATGGAGAGAAAAGTAGGTCTCTGGCAATGCAGGTGAAAGGCCACAGGATCAGAGTACATTTTACAGCCAAGGATGGAAACTCCAAGAGATGTAAAACCATAGCTAATGTGCCATGTCATTGCTGGTAACCTATGCTGAGTTCAACACCAGTATTCACACTCCTTCCTGCTACTAAAACCCGAACCCATAACACAGAGAAAAATATAGAGATGTGTTTCTCTTAATGCAGCCCAGCTGAGGAGGAAGGCGGTATTTGATCCAGAGAAAAGAAATGAGGGTGAAGGAAACAGATATAGAACATACAGAGAAACAAATGACACAGATTGTTGACTTCAGTGTATTCAGTTCGTACTCAGACCTGTTGCATAATGAATGTATTATTGTGAATTAAAAAGCATGGAGGAAAAAGCAAAATAAATGATCTTCAGCTGGCTAGTAATCTGTGTGAAGGACAAATAGTCCTACAAAAAAAAAAAAAAAAAAGGAATCCAAACCCAGTGAAGTCTTTCCACGTCAAGGACTTATTTCAGAAGAGCCACATGTGCTGCGTTTTATGAGAAAAGCAAGTATCTAGTACAAAGCGTCTCTTGTGAAATGATGGGATCTGATATTATTCCCTTTATCATCTGACATCTAGCTAATTAGCAGCAAAAGATTGCAGGAGCTGATCAATTAGGTCTCATAACCTGCTTAAAGTTAAAAGGGATTTTAAAAAAGAATGCAGAGGGGAGTGCTGATTTTCTCTACAGCAGCTTAGCAACAAACCGATCATGCCATTAGCTGTAGTAACTGAAGAACATTTTCTCTAAAGCTGGTCAAAAATTTGCTGAAGTAGTTTTGACAGTAAGCCATAACTTTTGGTGAAAACTCTTATTAAAAAAACTTTCACTTGAAATGCTGAACTGTCTCTTTAAGGTAATTAGGAAATAAATAGGAAACAAGATATTTGTACTATCCATAAGCCAAATATTTGTTTTAGATTAATTGTGGAATACATCAAGTCCTGCTGCCCCACTGTTAAATTTCTTTATTCCTTCACACATACACTGCAGCCATTTATTTGCAGCTTGCTAGTGTTCACCCATAATACAATAGTGAGCTGAGAAATTTGAGAAATTTGAAGATTCTGGGTGTACCATGCATAGGTTGGCCATTTTGCACAACAGTACAACTTATGTAGGCAAGAGACAATCTGCAACATTATTAATGAGTATGGTATTCGTGATGAAAACTGTACAAACTGTGGAGTTTATCCCCAATCTTTTCTTGTGGAAAACGTGACAGCAAGAGGAAGAGGTGGAGAAGGCCTTAAATGCCACAGCACAACTGGAGCCATGCTTAGAAATCATACGTATGAAGAAGGATTTGTCTGAGGTGGGATTATATGTCTCCTTGAAAGGACCTCCAATGGTGGAAAGGAGAGGTTTCTTTTTAACTATTGAATTATCATGACAAGTTTGGAGGGGGAACTGGACACCAGGACTTAGAACATAGATAGCAACAGGGACATGGACAAAGACAGCTACTTTGGGATAAGCAAGGACACTCACTGCCCGTATCCCAGTAGTATACTATGTCTTTCTTATCTTTCTTCCTGAGAAAAAAAGTGCAGTTCCCATGGCATGTTACTATTTGCTGAGGTACATCACTTTAAATTAAGAATGGATATCTTTATCAGAAAAGGAAATAACATGCCTGTTTCTAAGTAAGGAGATAACTCACCAGGCACAGAGTTTGTCAAATTCAAGGGTATGAGTTTGAGACTTAAATGGAGACCAAATTGGTATTTGAAATCTTACAGTGCATGACAGAAGCATTCTTCCAAAAGTTCACTTTTATAAGTCTGTGAAAGTCTTCAAAATTTATAACTTTGTCCATTAGAATACTAAAAAATAAAATAAATAAATAAAAAATCAAGATTCTGTTGAAAAGTGTCATAGGCTCATTAAATCACTCTTGCAAAAGTGAATCATATAAGTACAGTAATTAGACCACTGAAGACTTTTAATACGCATACTACATTGCGTTGCATCAAAGTTCATCTTTGCACTGACACCTGACTTGCTGCAGCGTCTGTAGAAGCAATATTATAAAAGAATGAACACCATAATATGCTCCTAATTGTTGTGCTAAGCCTTAATACAAGATGGGGTCAGAGAGACAAGAAGCTTAATTGATTTTATTCCAGGAAACAAAGACAGCATGCAAAGAATCTGCTGGTGTGATATCAGTGGGAACGATCATTAAAAGCTTATTAGTGGGAGAGGTCCAGGCAATAAGATATAAACATGAAAGGAAATAAAGTTTTCTCAAAAAGAGAAGTATGGCTTTATTTTCCTCACTGAAGTTTCCTCTATACTTTAATATGATTAAGATAATTACCACATTGAAAATGCAAAATTCAAGAGCCTTCTCATCAGGCGAAGAAAGGAGTTTAATGACGGCAATGGAGCAGCAACATCTGAGATACATCCGGGACACAACTAAACTCTGGGAAAGTCTGATTCAGTAGTCTGCAACTCCTCTAAGTGCTATGAAAGAGGGACGTGGAAAAGTTGCACAACCCTTTAATTCTGCATGCAAACAGGCATACACGTCCTTTTGGCAACTGCAGCACAAAGCCATTAACAGAGCAGACCATGCTCATTCCCCTGTGGGCATGAAGGAATGATGATTTTCCTCTGCTCATGATAGAATATGTTGCTAATCAAGGCTGCAGAGGAACAGGGAACCCAGCTCTGCAGCATGATGGAAGATTCTGATACCCTACTGTAGAGGAAATTCAGAATCACATTGGATGTTTAAAGGTAAATTTATCACATAAAGGGAGGGAAATTACCTTCAATTTAATAGGCAAAAGAAAGACACAATAACAGCACACATAAGATTATAATCTTGTAACGTGGCTTAAGAAGCACAGCTGTAGAATTATTATTTTTTTTGTAGTAAACACTGATGACTACACATACTTAGGAGAGGCAACTTGTCTGTCTTCCCAAAGTCCAGGACTGCTACAATTGCCCAAAAATGCAGCCTGTTTTCTTGAGTCCCATTCATTATGCTAGAATTATATTTATAATCTGCATTATAGCAGTAATGACCGTTTTATGTCTTAAAGTGCTATCATTGCTATGAACCATAAAACCTTTTGGAAGGTCAATAATAGAGGAGGGTCATGTTTAGGAAAAAGCATCACATTGAGACAAAACAAACACAGAGCAGCCTGCCCTGAGTTGTACGCAAAGCTCAGCTCAGCAAAATTCAGCCACGCTTGGCTGTTTATGGGAATGATTATTAACATTTATTATAAACTCAGCTGATCAAACAATTGTGGCTATGGGGTTATTTCAATGTACATACTTATATTCTGTCATATCATAATTCTTAATTTTGAGTCTCTCCTATCCCTCTTCCCACCACCATGAAACACAGACCACAAGTCTAGAGGTTGTTTGTAAGCTAAAGGGTTACAAAATATATTAAAGTGGAAAATTAATCTTGAGGCCTTTCCTATGGGACTTCATCCTGTACATACAGCTTCTCATTCTCTCCTCCCCATTCCAGCTGCCAAATGCAGTAGTTAAAAAGTAAAGATTTTAATCCTAATCATGTGGGCTTTTAAAGAATTCATACTTTGGTCTCTGAAGGCAATTTGCAAGGAGTCCTTGTTTGCTAGGCTCTGTAAAGCACAAGCTGCTGAGAAATTTCTGACTCCCATTCCCCAGAAATAAAGCAAATCACCATCCACAGCCATGAAAACCACCTTAAAATGTGTCTTTGTCCATCTAACACTTTTTACTTCTCACTCTGTGACCTGAGGGACCCTGCAGCTCCCAGGGGCCTCCTGCCCTCCACCTCCCATCGCAACCATCCTGGCTTTGGATAGATCTCAGCTGCAGTCTCCCACGCAGCACAGCCATGGACCTTCACCCAGAAGCTTCCTCTGGGGACAGCATTGGGGGTCCAGCTCCAGACACCTGATGGTAGCAGCTAGAAGGGGTCTTGGCTCTCCAAGGCAGAAACAGGCAACATTCAACTTAGAAAAAAACCCAACACATATTGTTGGAACATGGTTTGAACAAGGCATGGTGTCTTAATTGCATGCATCATCCTATAGTTATTATCCAAAACCATTTCTTTTTCTGAAAGTGCCTGGCATAGTCCCTAGGAGACAAATGATGAATATTTACTGTCTTTGGATAATAAATATAAATAAGAATCTGAACAGAGACAGCTGTTTAGAGTAAGAGTCTGAGGAAAGTCTGAGACAAAGTAGCATAACTACATATTTAGTGTGAAAATGGAAATCCATTTATTGTTTACTAGTAATGTGATCCTTTGTGTTTAATCATTTTTAATTTTTAATGGTATTTATTCCTCTTATGACTATTAAGTCTGTGCTCTAATGAGAGGGTTTGTAATGGTTTATTCGTTCTCACTTTCTGCAGTGAATATTGGGCTACTGTTACCCAAAGAGACCCAAGTTTATATTCTTTAAGCAGCCTAATACCAAAGGAAGGTAGCACTTCGGAAAGATGTAATATCTTTCTGATGACCAAGTATTATGAGTAGACAGGCAGTATTTCAGAGAGATAATTTGAAGCTAGTGCCTAAAATTAATAATCTATCAGCAGAGTCAGTGCCCGTGGTGAGGTTACTAGAGGTCTTTGTTTAAAAAACGCTTATTGTTTAATATATCCTTCAGGGTAAAGCAGTGTGCCAGGAATTCATAAGCCATACTGCTGCTGCTCTCTCTTTTCAAGTGCCCTTCTTTCAAGACTGGCTGCAGCAGAGGCAGAGGGGGAAGAATAATAGATCGCCAAATCCCCGTGGAATATGGGTTTCAGAGAACAAGCAGATGAGAAGGGGCTTGCATGCTCCCAGCTCTGGGAGGCCTGATATCAAGAGAATAGGGCTTTTTCATTAAAACAAAAAAGCTGTGAATTATTAGGACCCAAGCAGACAGTGAAGTTATTCACTGAAAGATGACTAGACAGCAGAATAAAAATGTTGGCTGAATGATTGGCAGAGTGGAAGGGAAAGCACAGAAGAGCAGGAAAAGTCAAAACATGAGCAAAGTAACTGACCTGTGCCTGCATTACTAGGTCTGTGCAAGTTCCTGTCTTTGTTGGGTTCTTAAGAGGAAAGGAAGTGATGGCATTGGGAAAATCACAGCATGATGATGTACTCAAATAAACAACGTCATGAAATCCTGAAAATCAACTTCATTTCAGCTGTCAGCTACAAAAATAAACAGAAGGGGCAGAAGGAGAAGCTATGATCTGGTGGCTAATGGACCTGTGTTTAAGTAACTATGGTTTGGTTCTGGGTTTTGCTATGGAACTTTCCTGTGGTGTTATGAAAATAAAGGCCCTTAAAGTGCATAAGAGGGAAGACTTCTTTATGATGGAAGGATCAAATCTCCACTCCACACCTTGGTTTTGTTAGGACTTTAGATCTTCTGAACTTTGCAATCAACTCCACTCAAAACTTACAATATTCAACTAAGAGGAAAACTTGAAAAGAGTAGACAGAAGAAATAGTTTCCAGCAAAGCAGGATGCTGTAATTCTCTCTGTAGAAACTGCAAGTCATCTTGTAACAGTCATGGAAATAAGGGTTGTCTGTTATGTGTGTGGCTGCCTTCGTGAGCCTGTCATTCATCTACCTCTTCATAGATGCATTCAAAAAAACTGCTACTCCTCACGTATCTCCTCTCCAACAGTAAGAAAACACCTTGCTTTCAGTCAGCTGTAATTTTTTCTTCAAAATATGCCTTTGCAATACGTAGTGAGAGTGCTGCACCAGCCCAGCAACACTGTCAGCTTACCTGGGTGAGCTGGGAGAGCCAGAACACGCCTCAATAAAATCCAGAAATTGGCTGGGAGAAATGGCATTTCTTGGACATGTGACAGTGATTTTTTTTTTGCATAAGCTGAAGACCTGGAGCAGTATTGACCCAAAATTTTACACAGCCACAAGCACATCACTGGATGTAGCAGTACACCCATACACACCCTTCCCCAGGGCACACATTCCGGGGCTATGATGTCTGTTTCACATAAGATTCTGATGCCTTTGCTGAGTAGGGGTAATATTTCACTGAGCTGATTTATTGACGTTTGAAACAAAGTGAATATTCTGGCAAGCAACAATATCAGAATCTGACTCTGAGCTATTCTGGTCTAAAATGTATTCTGGTAAGACTTACACTGATTTCAAGACACATTGTAAAGCTCTATATAACTCCTAAATAGGGCTATTTACTGCATTTTCATTTTTAAAAAATACCAGAAATATTCAAACAGCTTCAGTTCCAAACAAATGAAAACCAGTTATGAACCATAATAGTAAAGGGGATCTAGCTAAGCTAATGTATAGCATTTGCAGAGAGCTGGATGTACAACTTATAACAAAAAGTTAATTGAACAGGTAAACTACCTTCCTTTGGAAACTGATTAAGATACGCATTCAAGCATCATCAATCTAAAATGATACACTTAAAATTGCTTCTTATGTTTCTGCATTTCACTGAGCTGGATCATTAGTTTTTATTAAAATACGGCAGTGCTGCTGAGTACACCACTAACTAGCTTTTACCAGAGAAACGTATGAGAGACAAAAGACCATAAAGTTATCTTGCTTAATACGACCTGGCTATACATCATCAATTATACATTCTAATGATCTGACTTGGCTTTATGTGCTATACAGGTGGAGAAAGGGAGCGAGAAATCATATCCAAGCAAGCCAAGAAAAAACTATGACAACTATCTGGATGCAGCAAGAAAGCAACTGAAAAGGCAAGTGTAGGAATTCCCTTAATTTGATACAGAGAGGGGGTAAGAAAGAGAACTTTTTTTGATATTGCTTTGCATTTTTTTATCATAAGTACAGATTCAGTTTTAATTAGCAAATCTGATTCAGAAAAATGCTTATGCCATCAACAAATGGCTCTTTCATGATGCTGGTACTCAGAACTTTAACAGGTGGTTAACTAACTCATTATTTCATGCGGGCTTTTTACCTACCTTTGTTTCTGAAGGCAGAAAAAATTCTTTATTGTTACATGGTTTTTTTTTGGTAGTACAGCAGCTGCTGTTTATGCTAATTCTTGCTTACTTGCAAATAGACCTATGTTTATTTTGTGCCATGCCAGCTGTCAACAAAGACACTTGAAGAATAATTTCCATACACAGAAGAAAGGCTCTGCTCCCTTTTCCATTGCTCATTTCTGTCCTCCGTATTTCAGACCCAAAGCGTGTTCAACTGGAAAAGTGTCTAATGGTAAGTTAAGAGATGAGCTGAACCTGAAACGCTCAACAGTCCCATGGGCATCCATCAATTACTGTGAACATCTGCATGGGGCACTCTGAGCTCCTACTGTCTCTGTGGTTATTCGGAACTTGTTCTCCTAAACACATTGCTCTCCCAAACACTGCTAAGGACGCTGTAGCTGCTGCTTCCTCAAATGGGAATGTGCCAGTGTTCCAAGATAACAGACTTGCAAGTGTTGGTGCTTACCTGTGTTTGAGATAAGTCACTCTACACAGCCCTATAATAAGAACGTGCAAGTGCAGCCTTGCTGAACAGAGCATGTCACAGAGAGGGCTGGCAGGCTTGAGACCTGCCTGATTTTATCACTAGCAAGCTGCTCCTATAAACAACTTACTTGATCCATCACTTATTCCTTGGTAATAAATTAATCTTGGGGGAACTCAGACTGAATGCCTGAGTAGCACCTTCTTCAAGCATTTAAATTGGAGACCTCTCAGCAACTGAATATGATCTCAAATAATGTTTCCCTAGGCTGATGCCGCAGCGTTGTTTTCCCAAAGCTTCTGGATTGCTTCTGTTTTCTTCTGTGATTCACAGTGAATAATTCCTTACACCTTAGCACAGCGCATTACCATGCATTAGCATTTAATACTTTTAGAATTAAGACCATCAGGACCAAGGAGGACAAAACACTTTTAAAATCAATCATTCAGGCATGCTTAGACAGAATTCCTTTATCTCCTTCTGGTTCTATAGAGGAAAAGAGTGAAAAGCTCCACTTGCTTCTCCCAAAGAAACAGATGCAGATGAAGCAGATAAAGTACTGATTTACTGCTCGTGGCCGATACTGCCCGCCCTGCACATCACGGCTCTGCTGAGGAAAGGCCAACATCTGCAGGGTTGTGAGGTGAGGAGAAATGGGCAGGGAGCCCTTCCTCTTAGCTTAGGTGGCAATCAGGAACTCAGCTGATACCATTTAAGTCTGAGTTGGTTGCAATAATCGTCAAACCATCTTACATTATTTTGTTTTGTGCCATAGAGGAACAGAAAACTGGCAACTCTGGCAATTCCACTGTTTTTGAATAGACTCATAGCAACTCCTTGTAGCCAAAGGACATGAGAGTATGTTGTCACCACCACATCTCACTCAGGAAGAACTGCCTGAAATCTGCATTCACTTCTTGCCAAGGCTTTGCTGGCCATGTATAGCTAAATATATAAATCCAAGCAGGCAGAAGAACATGCCAGCACAAGTTGGTGATTTCTTCTTTTTCTGCTACAATTACATCCCAGCCAGCAGACATGAAGAGCATCGCTGAATCTATTCTCACTCAGTGCACTCCATATGTTCCTGAGGACTCAATCAAATATGATGCCAATAGAAATATAGCTACACTTCTGTGATATGTCTTATCCTATGTTGAAAGTCTAATATCATGGTTCAGTTCGAAGGATGTGCCCCTATAGTGCAAGAAATCCCCTTACAAGTAGTTACCTAACAAGAAGGAGTTTAACTTCACTCTTCCCCACTTTTCCTGAGCTTCAGTTTAAGAGTAAGCAATGTTTATCGTAACATTTTATTGTACATATAGAGTGTAGCTTGAAGGGAGCACTGTTTAAATATTATATAACATTGCTACAGAAATCAAAAGCATAATGCAGTGTGAATCAGTGAAAGGAACTGATCATAACTAGGTCTTCTCTTAACAGTTTCTATCAGCTGAAACTTTTACGTGAGCTATACTTTTAGACATGGAAATGGAGGTTCCTGAAAAAGAAAAGATCTGTGCACATTCCCTCCATCCCCACTGCATGCAGGAGCATGGTGGGGAGAAACACAAGGAAACATCTTCCTACCTGTGGCTTTGTATGTTGGCTGGCTCTCAACCTGGTTAAGAGGAAAGAATAAAAATATGAGAAAGAGACATGCCACAGTAGAAGTAATGATGGCACATGGAAATTTGTTTGCAACTCTGTGTCATGACTTTCCATCAGACCAGGCCTATTTCCAAAGCTGAGTCCTGCTAGCGACAAGTGCAGGTCAGTGAGAACAAAGCAAACTGCCAGAGTGGGAGGAAGGTACAAGATGTACTCCCAGCTGGACAGACCTATGTTAAATCCCCATTTCAGAGAGGATCTGGCATGCCTCGAACCGAATGGCTTCCACTGGGTGGGAAGCTCTGCAGCCTGATGCTTCTTCAGACCCAGCAGTAAGAACCTCTCTGCTCCAGGCCAGCAGCTGGCAGGTATTCTTTGAAGCCACCAGAAGTATGTCAAGAATTACAAACTACCAGCACATACGTATCCAGGCTTCAGATCTGAACACTATTTCTGGGGAAATGTTCTGAATTTCCATGCAGTTGGCAAGAGAGAGAAAAGTGGGTGGAGGAGGGAGAGAGAGTGCAGCAAAGCAGAAAGGCTCTGTGAAAATTGCCTCGCCCCGTCTCAGAGAGTGGCTGATATGTTGTCAAGGGGTAAATGGGAATACCAGCTTTCAGTTTAAATGTCTTCAAGCGTTTTTCTTTAATAACTTGTCATTTCTTGTTGAAAAGAGCTCCTGCAGCAGTGATTTGTGATGGTAATTCTAACAGCAAAAAAACACCACTGGAATTACAAAAAACAAAATCCTGCTGTGCAACCAGGTCACAGTATCCGTGTCAGCTGAGAGGAAAAGCTAGCAGAACCTGGCGAGAAGCAGCTTCTGTCTGTCTGTGAGGCTGTCTGCAATGAAGCAGCTCTCAGCTGAGGGGGCAACTGAGATCAAAGAGCAAGGAGAGATCAAATGAGCAATGAACAGAGGCTGTCGTATGAACGGGCATGGCATACAGAGATGCTACTGGGTGTTCTCATCCCTGCCATACAGCAGGACTTGTGCAACCTTGTGCACTCTGAGGAGGGCCTAGGCAGGGGAACCAGCCTCTGCAGCTTTAAGTGCTCTGTGTGCTAACTTGCAGTGAAATTAGTCAAAGCTGCCACTGAAATCTGAGTTTGTGGTGTCCTCACTATCCAGCATGTAGAGGTTTGTAGCTTGTATAGCCCAAAGTTTGCTCAGTCGTTTAAACCAACTTACGTATTTGCATGCAATACTTGGTCCATATGTATAATTACAATGACGGTCAATTTTGACCTATGTTGCTTGCATACTTCTGTGTGTCCATGGTCTGAGGAAAAGGAAGTGCATGACGGTTGGGGGAGACCTGACAAATTTTCCATTTTGTTGCAAAACAGTGAATAACTTCAAAGAAAATAATTAATGAAAAATGCATTTTGTTCTGAGACTTTCCCTGAGAAACTACCAAAACTACTTCTGTAAGAATGAATGCTCTGGCTTAAGAAATAGGCATGATGCCATCCTATGGACAGTCTATGAAAAGAGTTCCCATATGCTACTAACTGCATGCACTAGCAGTAAATGATGTCATGAATAGGTTACCATGAATATACACAAACATCCGAAGTCTCCCACAGCAAGAAAGTAACAATAATGAAAATACGAAATAAACATTGCATTTTGACCAGAGCTATTCCTAACACATTGTTTTGCAGAGTGAAAATAAATGCATCAGAACAGAAAAGGTCTGAAACTTTTGCTGAAAGTTATCTATTTGTTAAAAATCGGCCTAGCAGGTAAGTAAGCTTCAAATTTCTTGCACAAGTTGTTTACATAGATTCTGCATGTGGCAATTTTATACAGATTGGTGCTGTAGGTGGGTAGATAACTGTGGAAGCATCCAAATAGATCCAGTATCTTGAGACAAATCTCAGAAGGGCTCACAGATAGCAAATGACAACATTGAAGATATAGAAGCCAAACCACATTTCTAAATTATATAACTGACATTTCTTTCACCTACAGTCATCAAACTCAATTAAATTTAAAGACCTGTAAGTCCTCCTTTAAATGCTCCATCTAGTGACTGGTTTTGTCCAAGAATAAATGTATGGGAAAAATAAAATCCATGTTTCTCATAGCAATTTCACAGTACTGTTCTGAAGAGTCCAGCCTTAGCCATTGCTGAACAGAGTGTCGGTCTGACACACTGCCTTGACTCACCATAGTCCCCCTTAAAGAATTTTAAGCTAAGTGAATCTAACAGTGGGTGGAAGCAAAGTATAAAGAATTAAGAGATGTTCATTATGGAATGCTATGAGTCAAAGGAAGAGAGCTGATGGGAAACCGGCATTACAAGCACATAGATGTTTAAAACTTTTAATCTCCATTTGAAATGTATTGAGAAACCTAAATACTTTAGCAGATGAGGGCCCTGTTCCTTCCTTACTGCACACAGCCTGCCTTGCAATGCATTTTGATTCTGCCTGTGGCTGAGAAACTGGCTGACTTTTTACAATGTGCCAAGTGATGCATGTATGTATCTGGAGACAGAGTTGAGCCCTGAGAATGTCTGCAGCTTCCGATTGGTGGTTACACAATATGACAAGAAGGAGAAAACACTGTGGAGCTGTGAATTCCTCTTTGTTGGTAGTGTCTAGAAGTGGGATCAGAATAGAAGCTTCAGGCAGAACATCTGTAATGTGGACAGACAGATGCTTGCAGCTGCAGTTCTACACTTTAGGTGTTCCAGAAATTAAAATATTTTCATGGTATCTCCTTCCCCCTCATGATAAAAAAGAGGTTATCTTTTCTTAAAGCATTTCACTCTTCTGTTTGACTGTAAATGGGGAGGTGGGTGAGATTTATTTGTTAAACATTGCCATAAATATTTAGCAGAGCAAGGCTGGGTTGAGAAGGGGACATCTAAACAGATTGCTAGTCAGCTAACCTTGGAGATTTTCCAGATTTCTCTCTCTTCCTCCAATTCTTTTTTTTTTTTTTTTCCTTTTCAGAGAAACTAAATAAACATTTGAAAGGAAGTGCATGACTGGAACAACCCCTCCAATAAATAATTCAAAAGAGAATTAATAGGATTCAAGACAGTGGTTTCTGATTATCAGCATGGCTGCTACTTTATTTTTTTTTTTACAGTAGCAACCAGCTGGTACAGTGCATAATGCTAATCAGTTGGTGTCTTTCACGTTTTTGAAACTCCTTGGAAACACATCCCCATCAAGCTGCTTTGAAGTTCAATTTTAATTTAGATGCAAACTATCCCAAAAGTACTGATAGTCTAAAAAGCGCCTCTGGCAGTCTATAATTATAATGCAATAGAGCTGTCAGATTTGATTAAAATGCTGTTTCAGTCACTCTGTCCATGCAGCACCATTTAGTCTCACGTGATCTTTTAAACATTCCTCCCCATCACTCAATACTTACCGACAGTTGGCTATTTAATAGATAGGGTTTTATTTACTTGTTGGTTTTCAATCATCCAAATCCTTCAGACCACTGGAATGATAAAGTTATGCAGAAAAGCATCCTCCAATCTCCTTATCATATGGATATTCCCGATGCAGCATTTCATCTGCAAGAGATTCACAGCATAAGTCTTAAAACAATCTACTAGTATTATGGCTTAATAAAAGAGCAATATTGTATCACAAAGCAGGGTTTTGATGAATATCACTATCTCCGAAAAGATCCGTTCTGATCCAAATAAATAACATTTATAGGATGAAAATAATGCTCTTGAGAAGATTTTCTGCGCTTCTGAATCCATCATTCATCCATTATGCAAGTGCAGTGCATTCAGCTGACTTCAGTGGGTTATCCTAGACAGGTATCTGCACCAGGCTCTCTAATTAGTGTGTGACGTTCTTGTTACTTCCAGTATATATAGCAACAGTGAAAACAGAAATGAACTGTGGGTAACGCAGACAGTTTAAACATCCGCACTGACTTCAGATACTCAAAATAAATCCGAAGAACGACTCTTGGCCCAATGCTCCAACCCCATAATCTTGATTTCTAGGCTATTGGAAGGGCACCGGAGAGATGGAAGAATTTGAGAGAGAATTTATACAAAGAGTACCTGAAGAAAAATCTCTCACCCAACAAGAATGGCAACACCAAAATAAGGGATACTACTCTCTGTCCAGCTGTGGGGCTAATTTCGGAGTTTCCTTTGGGAATACTCTTCCTCGCACCCATGGCTTGCAGGCTGCCTCCCCACTCTCGCTGTATATTCATGCTTTTGACTTATCACTGGAATTTGGTATCTGAAACAGACTCTGTGTCTGCAAAATCTGAAAAGAGGGAAGCTTTTAACAAATTGGGGTATGCATTTTGTTCAGCTCTATTGTCTGTTATTTAAAGAGATGAGGAAAATCTGGCAATGGTTGGGGCTTGGCAACACTGGCTAAGTGTTGCCCTCTTTGACCCTCTCTCTTCTAGATGCTTTTCAGAAGAAAAGACAGAAAAAAATCAATTCTGAGGGTTCATCCTTCAGACAACCCAAGTGCTGGGAATCCTGCAGACCGCCTAAATTCTTCCTATACAAGTCTTTCCTCCTTCCCACCCATAAAATAATATCTTATTATAGAATGAAGCTCATTCCTAGCCGGATCTGAAGGTCACAGCAGCAACGCTGTTGATTCTAGTACCAGAAAAAGTTTAACTTTTCATCCCTTTTACTGTGTGCCTCAAATACACCAATAGTCCTTTGGGTCTGATCAGGGTCATGCTGAAAAATAAGCCTATTAATGCAGCAGGGTATCAAAATATTTGAAGACCTAATTCAACACAGTTTATATCTCTTCCATGGACTTCACTGGAGCCAGGATTCTTCACTCTGTATGCAGTCACTCTGAATAACAGTCAAGACACTTTACTCAGCCATAAAAGAACTGCAGGCAGAGGTGAATCTCATCCTTTCTTCTTTCAGGTGGCTAGGAAGCCACCAGCATCCCATTTTAATCCTAACTACTAAAGACAGCTTAATGAGGCTCAGGGAAGATCACCTTGAATGTTAGCCAACAGCCCATTGTCACATGAAAATTTCTTGTGTCAAAACCTGTATAACCCTTGAATAAATCTCTTTGATTTTGCTTACACTGGGGCAGTGCTCACTCTTGCTCCTTCAGCTGTCACGGTGGGAGGTGTGAAAGTGTGTGGGATGCTTACGGTGTGAAAGACAAGGGTATCGTATTAAAATCTTGGTTGTAATCATTAATTTAGGAAGAGTTATATAGCGAGTAGTGAAGAACGAAGGGTTTAGAGACAGATTCATTCATTTTTAAGTTTCTAACAGAGGCAGACAACATCAAACAAAAAGCCCTGCACATGTGCATGGACACAGCTCTCAGCTTGCTACTTGCTCATGAAACATTCCCACATTAGGGCCTCGTTTTACCTGGGGGAATCACATGCATGCATAAATATGCATCTTTTCATGCTACCTCCAATTTGAGAGAGTCAATTCTGAGAAGAAATTAAGAAGAAATGAAAATAGCATAATTTCAAGGAAGTGTGTTTTGTGCTGGCACCACATATATTCCCATTCCTCTTTCCATAACAGAAAAGACATATTCTGGAAGCTGAACTCTTGAAAAAACAACACTAATGCTGACCTCAGAATGGCCCAGAAATAATTGTGAAGTAGATCTTCAGCATTTTCTGCCTGCAATTAACCAGACATTTATTTCTAATAACTTCTTACCTCTCAATTACCTACAAACCAATCATTATAATTAGGTGACGACCTAATTAAAATTGACCATTGCTTAGTATGTGGAACACAAAAGTCTCATCACTATTTTGAATCCTCTCATCTGGTTGTTGCACTTGCCTGCTGTTCTTTTATGTGCAGAAACTGTTTCAGGCAGGGAAGACCCATTTTTTTGCACGTTTGCACAGCACTCATCACAATGGGATTCATATATAATGAGAATAAACTTTCTGGTCTTGTTATATCAAGTCTTTATATGAAAATTTATATGGTCTTTATATGAAAATCAGGTCATTAAAGGAACATATAACTGAAAAGCAGTTTGCATCAGAAAAAAAAATGTTTTTTTTCTCTTTTTCTTAACAAATCATGACATTTTCTCATTTCTCTCATGGATTAAGAATGTACAGTCAAGAGAAAACATCTGTCCAGATGGTGAGGAAGGAGAGAAAGCCATATGCATGCCTGAACGAACTGCTGCTTAGGAATAAGGAAAGAAAAACCCGGAGGACTGTCTTGGGATTTGGTTCTCTGGAGGGGAAAAAAAGAAAAACTCACTGCAATCTGTTCATGTACAAGAGACGGACAGAGGAAGAGGCAGGAGGACATAGCGGTAGGAACATCTGCAGAAGTAAGCCTTTTGAATAACAAGTAGTGCGTTCTGGTTTAGGACCAACATCTGTGCAATATGCAATAGAAACATCCACACAGGTGTAAGAAACCCTCCTTCCTCAAACACAGCCACAGGAAAGGGGTGGGAAGGACACGTGACAGACTGAAAGCGGGTGAGGGGCAGCTACTCCATTAAATAGCACAACATTCATTTTCCATTTGTTCCTATGTGCTCAGTCTAAAGGTAGTGTTAATAGAGGAAGCTGTAGGCAGGCAAATAACCTGTCAGATGCTAGAAGCTCCTAATGAAGAAAGATTCAAAAAGCATGGGAAAATGCAGCCAGTAAAACATCTCCAAATGCAAAATGGATGAAAACGCTTGGCAGAGGTGGGTAGCTCTTTTTTTCAGAGTGGACATAGAAGATTTGGAAGAGCTGATGGAATGTATATGTCTGGTTTGGTTAATATCCCCACATAATTCAGTTACTCTGCTCCTAGGGTTACAGAATGTGATATTCTCTGAGAAGTGGCAACTAGGATTACTTGTAGTAGGCGTATGCTGGAATGCAGCTTTATTGCTGGGCTACAGTTCTGGAAACCTTGTTTTGATTATGCAGATCACTTGGACTCCCACATCACTCTGGAAGCTGTGTGTTTGTCTGAGTTGTCTGGGCTGCCTCCACAGGATGATAAATCACCCCCTAGAAGTTTCCTTCTCTCTATTGCATATAGAGGAAGTTCACCTTATTTAGCCCAGAAATCTACTTTTCATGTCATATATCTAAAGTTATGTGAGATAAACCTCACCATTTTTCTACCTTTTTTTCCAAATATCTGACAGCAAACTGAGAGTAACACTTCCAGCCACACTATTGCATGATGAAGACATCATCCATTACTGTTTCACAGGCAATTGTAATAACAACAGCCCTGTAAGAATATAAACAGGTAATAAAAGCCAGAGGGATTTTTTCTGTTGGTGGTGTTGTGTTTTTGTTTGTGTGGTTGGTGGTTGTTTTTTTTTTGTTTTTTTTTTCTTTTCTTTCAACAAGAAGTTTTAGTTTTCAGCACTAGTTTCATTTTTCATATCTAGAAGAAATTAAAGGCCCACTGTGGAGTTCTAAGAGGAGTGCCATAGAATATCAAAGACAGCAGTACAAAGCAATTTTTTTATTTGGATGAAGAAGTTTGGATGCTTTTGAAAAAACAAAAGGAGAGGATTTGGGTTTACATTCTAATAGTCTCACTTCTGTGGTGTTTGACAGGAGTAGCACCAAAACACTCTTATCAGTCATGCTCCATTTCTATACTGGGCAGATGAAAACTTGGCAACTTCAGACACTGCGCATCAGAACTGACTGGATGGAGTACTTATAAATGGAAGAATGTTATGTCTGAAAACACAGATTTGACAGAATTGAAGTGCTTCAGACACAGATATCAATCTCTTTATAACTGGATATAAAAAATATTGGTTGAATATGGTCAAAATATTTGTTTGTCTTGAAGCCTGAATTCAATGTTTTAGGTAGCTATGACTTTTAGATTATATGCTGAATTATACCTGTCAAAAAGGTAAATGAAATATTTCAGAAAGAGCAAACTTCCAAAACATTTCAGTGAAGTTAATTGTAAAAGGATCTCTGAGGCTTTCAAGAAATCTTGCCTTTTTTTAAAAATTTGAAACAAACTCAGAACAACAGCTGATACTTCCTCGAGGAGTACAAATGCTGTTTCAGAGCCAGCTTAATGCAAAGCATCCACACGACCATACAACCCGCTGTTATCAATTAATTGTAGAAGGGTCACTTCTTGAAGGCTTATCAGAGGGAAAACGTTTCACATTTCAGGGGATCATTTCCTTTGCTCTCCAGCTGACTCAATATTCTGTTGCACTGTGAGGAGGAGCAAGACATGGGACAAGGAAGCCATGGAAAGACAGTGACAATGTGAAGGTGTTTAAGCTTTTGAACTACTTAGGTTTCTAAGGAATTGCTGTTTCACTACTGAAAATTGCTATAGTATTATGCAAGCATCTCTTAGTACTACATTTCCACCTTAAATCCATCACATCTCAGGAGGTTTTGGCCACCAGGTGCTACTTTGATTTAAAATGAACGCAGGAGAGATTGAAATGAGTAGAGTATATTATCTCTGCATGCATTAGTCGCTGATGAATGTATTAATTGCGCATGGAAATCAATGCAAAGCAGTGTAGCTTTCAACCAAGTCACAGAATTAAACACAGGGCCCATCAAATCTGATAATCCCTCATTGAATCAAGCGCATTGCCAAGGTCAGCAAAAATAGGCAGCCTGTGAAATATAACAGAGCAGTAAATCACATGCACAGCTGTGTTGCTGGATGTGTGCGTTACACTGCGTGCACTTCATAGCACTCGCCATTAAACATATCCACAACTACTCTACTGTCATAAATAAGATGTTTTCCATTAGGAATAGGCAATTTAGAGCAGGGAGGGAATGCCGCTATGGAACTAAAGAAATTAAGGCACAGCTCTCAGCTTAGCCTCCGAATTTCTGCATATTATCTCATTTCTCTCTACTTTGGTTCCATATTTGTTGGATCAAGGTATTTACTTCCTCCATGGAGCTACTCCACTTGGAAAGTTCTTTTCATTCTGTTTCAGGAACTGAATGACATATGTCGCCAAAAAGGGCTCTTTCAATAATGCAACTGTCACTACAGATTGTCAGTGATTAATACTGAGTAAAGATTTTGAACATAAATGGATAGATAGTGATTTCCTATTAAGGAAAATATCAGAGTGGTCAAATTGAGCATCACTCACACATTTCAATGCACTGCTGCAGTTAGGCACTGATGGACACTGATGTTGTCTGGCTGCTCCTACACCCTACACCAGTTTTGACTTAATATTCTCCCTTTCTGCTGGTCAGCTATTTATTGCAACTTCCTTGCTCTTCTCTTGTAGCTATTACTTTCATAACTTGAGAGCATTAGCAAGACTGAAATTACAAAGCTAGACGCATCACAGAGTGAAAAGGATATTTGCAGACAACTTACTGCATGCTCATCAGTACTTGTTGCTCCTTTTCCTCACCCTTTACCCATTCTGTCTCTTTGAATTTGTAAGGTCTTTGGGTCTGGGATTGATTTTTGCTCTCTAACAGAAGGGGGTCAAGGGGAAAAGATCTGTTGTTTACCAGCCCTTAGTCATTTCCACATTAATGTGATACCAGGAGTCATAGGTACCTGATTATCAAGTCCATGCCATACCTAAAACAATGGATATATTTATTATTTTTTAAAACAATGCACAGCTTTTCCCTTGGTAATTCTGTCTGTTGCATTCTCGAGAGTTCCTTTGATTTATTAGCCCAGTGTGTTATTAAAATAATGAATTATACGTGGGCACGTTGCGTTTAACATAATATACACAGGGGCAAGTACATCTGCTAGCTATTAATCAAATATTCACCAATAAAAGTTGATTAACAACATTTCACATATTAACAACAACAATGGAAAGCATAATAAAACTCCACTGAAATTAAATGACAATAAATTAATAAAATGCATTTATCTGAGCATTGGTTAGTGTGTGGGATAGACAGAACTGCAGCTATGCTTTTGTTCAGCACACAATACCATTTACGTACTGGAAACAAACATTTTTTCATATTTCACAAACACTTTCAGCTTCCAGAAAAAAGGCCCCCAAGCTGTATACAGCCATGCACATCTTCAGTCTAGGTTTAAACACAATCTTTCTGTCTGTCAATCTACTGGCTGAAGAGTTCAAACCAGCAGTGCTGTTGATGTGTAATATACAGCTTGACATTCACGTGTCCCCAAGCTAGAGTTTGGTGTGACTTTGGGTAACACTCTGGAAGCTGCCCAGCCTTCAGCAGGTGCTACAACTAGAGATTTGACAAACAAGCACCAAAAATCAGAAGCCTTTAAAATGGATATTAAAAACCTTCTTTCTGTTAGAAGCTGGAGTTACAAAATCCTATTCCTATATTTAATATCTGGAAAGAAGGCTGGGAGCCTTTTTCTTTTTACTGAAGCTGAACTGATTGACACAGAGCTGAGCATCATTTCCTTAGATAGGCCCAGCTCCCAGCTGTGACAGCAGATTAATACTCTGGAGTCTGTGTACCCCACTAAATCCTACTGAAGCCAGAAAGAAATCCCCATGCTTACAGGCAGAAGGATTGGTCTCCTTTGTTAAGTATTCACACTTTCTTTAACTGGAGTTAAGAGCAAACCACATTTTTTCCTGAATTGCCTTATTATTGATTTTCAGCAAAACAGTATCCCAGAAAGCAAATGTAGACTATGAATGAGAATGCAGCATATATTCTATTTAACATGGTAGAAAAGTATAGTATGTTAATCAAGCCAGCTAAAACAATACAAGCCAGAAAGTAAATAAACAGATGTGGGAGTTATAGGAGTTCAGAATCTAAGTTCAGGGAGAAGGAATTAGAGGTTAGACAAAATTACAGAACTAGACAAAACATAAAAGGAAAAATACTTGCATCTGGTGTAAATTAGCATTGACTCTGCTAATTTACTCCATTTGAGATTCTGCTCCATATATCCTGATGTTCGTAGTCAGAAAAAAATAACACATTTGCTCTCTGTGGAAAATAATTCCAGATGAAAAAATCTTTCTCCCAGTCACTTATCTCATTTGTAGAGCATTCTACAGAGAGTAAATTACTTATCAATCCATTCCATAGAACAAAGGCGGAGATAGAGAGTCTTACATCTAATCTGCTGTGAGTGGCACTGTGTGGCCAAGTAAGTAATTTATAAACAAGAGTGCAATTAAAATGACCTTCGAAGTTTTGAAGTATAAAGAAGCACAAATGTGAGAAATTGCAATGATGAGCAACAATAGAAAAACACAAATTGAATGTCCCTTCCAGAGTCTTAACTAACGCTCAAGGACGCAGGTGGGTAGAAGACACGTGATGTGTGACAAGTGCTTACACTGGGTATTCTTCCAGTGGTTAAGTCCCCTTTGCCTGTATTTACCTGAGGTACTGGGAACAAAAATCCACAGGAATGCAGGCTTCAGGAGTTTGAATGAGGATGAAGCCAGACAAAAACAAACGTATCAACAGTATGTTGGTTTGAACTCCTGTTTGCATAGATGAGTACCTGCACTGCTGCCCAGCTACCAGTTTCACCCAGATGGCGATGGAGGCATTGAGTGAAGGCAATACATTAAATTCTTTTCTGAGCTC
>JAOWBP010004343.1:4087003-4101980 GCA_028571105.1 Tragopan temminckii | reverse complement strand
GTGGCTAGATATGATCACAGCACTCGAAATTTTTCCTGCCATACATTATGCTCTGTCATCTGCACACTCATTTTTCCTACACCTGAAACATTGTCAGAAAGGTATAGTTGCTGATAGTCTCCAGAGCTAGTAAGCAGAACTCCTGATAACAGCAAAATGAATTAAGATGTTAAATCAGGAAATTTTGACATCTGATACCAAGAGCTGTGGGTTAAAAACAACAAACAACTCAAAGGTGCTGGTATCCAGTAATGTGCTAGGGATCTGGTCAGCTTGAAACAGCAAAGAAAATCACTTGTTCCCAGAGCATCTGTCAGACCTTGAATCTATTGGGCCAATGTTGTGCCTGCTCTGTTTCAGGAACTGCAGCACCTGAGGATCTCCAGAAAACAGAGACATCTTCCTCCAGCACCAGCTCTATGCTCTCCTTCCTCTTTCTCCTCACTCCCAGTGCCATGCTAATACCAACTCCCTCCCTGCACCTTGCTGCTGCTCAGAGCTGTGGCTGCTGGAGAAAGGATTTGTGGTTCTCTTAAAGCAGTGGCTCTCCACTGTTGAAGGGCCATCAGTCAGATGAGAAATGGACACAGGAGTGGCACAATGTGAAGAACAGATGGTTTTGTGTGACTGCTACATGATGGAGCTCAGGTGCAGCTCTGTGTCTTTGCAGGCTACAGAATATTCACTCCAACCAATGTTTTAACCAGAACGAGGGCAGAAAATAATTGATGCAGCACATCTATCCTGTTTCTGAACTGATAACAAAGATTATTAAATATCATTTACTTAGAACATCTTTTATTTGAAGTCTTTTTTGATTTAATTTAATAACCCCTGGTTCTGAGTTATCCAATCTCTTCATGCTACCAAGCACACTTTTTGTTTTTAAATAGTATATTTAATCTAAGCAAATATCCATATTCAGACTATATTGATTGGTGCTCATTACAAGCTATCATTAAAGATTTATGAGAGTATAGATGGGACACTAAACACATATGCATTACTCCAGAACACATTTTCAGACTGTTTTGTTATTGTAAATTAGCACCACACTGTGCTGATGATGACAGATTATGTTATAAATTTAAAATAAAATTGAATCACAATTTTTGTTAGAAGCTTTTTTGTAACACGCATTGCTCTTTTTCTGTATTCTGTATTCACATATAATTCTCTTTGTCAGCTCTATCTGCAACTTACAAAAAATAAGAGCAATTCTGCTTTCTGGAAATATACAACTGTCAATGGCTGAGAGAATATTTTTGATCAAACACCTGCTATCTAAGCTGAAAGATTTTCTCTGAGTCAGACATACTATTATTCAATTATCGGACATGTCATGTCCTGAATAAATAGAAAAAATACAGGAGTAGACTGCTAGCCACTACACTGAATGTATAAGCAACCATTTTGTTGGCTACAAATCTTACTCTGCTACTCATTAGTACCCAATGCTAGCTGTGAATGGAAACTTTTCAAGCCATGTTCCAAACGCTCACTGACTGACATCTTTTATATCTTGGATGTAGTCAAAAACCTTGTGTTAGCACATCTAAGAGCTGTCAGTACAGCAATGAGCTCTATGCATGACTGGGACTGGGGAACATTGGGAAAAAAATGTCAAGGAAGGGGTAATAGGATGCATTTTCAGCTATAATTAATATGCCTGGCTCTGTTGTGTGCTAGTGGTCTGGTCTGTCTGAAGCATTTCATGAGTTTCTAAGCTCTTGCATCTCTATTGCCCCGAAGTTACTGATATAATAGAAGTTCTGTGAACATGTCCATCAGTTATACAAGGTGCATGATTAATTGCAAATTGAATTCTTGGCTATAAGTGGTTTCAAGCTTTAATTTAATAAGATCCTACTATTGAAAAGAGCAGTTTCCCACCAACTCATCTTCAGGGATCTCACATAAGATAAATAAACAACTTGCCCAGGGCTATACAGGAGGGTTGCAGAGAAGACCTGAACCCAAGCTGCTAAAATGTGACTACTGCCTACTGAACATAGCTGCCCTCCAGCTTCCTTTTGGAGTCTATGGCAAGAGAGAAGCAAGGGAAGCCATTTGCAGCGCACAGCACTGCCCTGATTTTAGAAACTACATGTATAATGCTGCTTGGTTTTGAGCACCATCTATTGGCACGTTAACCACCCACCCACCTATGGACAGAGCAACCACTTCAGAGTATCCCACGACATATGCTAATGCCAGAAAAGGAAACAAGAACTCCTCTTGCTTGGTGTTGTGCCAAAATGAAACCACCCGTCCTCTTTGTCAGACAGAATTTACCATTGCATTTTGTCATGTCTTGTAACAACATTGTTTTAACATACTCCCTTCAGCTGAGTTACTGCAGCACAGTAGCTATTTTGTTGTGACTGTTGAGCTATTAATGTTGTCAGTGATTTGCACCTGGAACTACTGTGTATCATCCCTTCAAAACAGGTATCTGGGATGTGTCAAGAACTGTGCATCAAATTCATCCATAGCGTAACTCTGTGGGAATCCAATGAAATTTGTACCAGAGATAGATTTGGTCCACTCTCTCTTGATTCTTGATATACTGGGATCAGAGCCTTGCCAGGTATCCCACTGTGTATGAAATGGTTGCATTTGTCAGTGTTCAGACATCCAGGTAAATACTCCCCAGTGTTTCCTCCTTTCCAGAAAGAGGGAAAACACATTCAATAATAAAAGCCTAAACCAAATACAAGCAACTGCAAATGCAGAAAATGTGACTTGATCAACAGAAACTAATCAAAACCTGACAGACCATTTATGAGTGGATTACTTTGCTTATAACGGTTTTCTATTAATTTTTCCTTCTTGCATGTAAACAGACTGGGATGATCCAAAGCCATGTCATGATATTTATTTATTTATTGCTTTCTAGGTGAGATATAAAAATGATCAGTATTATTTCCAGTGGGGTCCTAATCATTCATGAAATAGAGTGCAATGATGGGTTGTCAGTAACGCATTTTCCAATACAAAGTTACATCTCCTATCAATAAGACTGAAGCCATCAGCATAACTGGCTAGAATTACACAGCATTTATGAATCACTTCGCTGAATGCCTGCCACCTCTCCGAAACTTCTGCTGTGAAAGGTAAATGACAGCCTCCCCACCCTGACTTTCAGTCACACTAAAATCTGTTACTTTGTCTAATGTTGGCAAAGGTTACGTGGTTCTCTTTCTGTAATAGTCAAACAAACACAAACAAACAAAAAACAACCATAAAAAACCCCCACCAACACAGAGAAGGTCAACGGAAAGTACTTCTGTTTCTGTTCTTGCATCAACAAAACCCTATAACAAACCTGTACCTGCATCCATCCTCCTACTGCAGTGCTCTGTTAGCACTCAGAGCACCATAAACTATCATAACAACAACGCCAGCACACGCACAGCCAGAAGACATGGAGGTTAAAATGGTACCATGTGAAGTATGCCTTGGGTTGGGCACTTTTTTGAAGAAGAGAGAGTTTAACACATCTGGTGTAAGATGTCTTTCAGTCTTACTCTCAACATACGTACAAGGAGACATATGGCAAAAGTATTATTTCTAAAGAAAAGAGTTTTCTTGTTAGAATTCTTAGAAGAAAAAGAACTTTTTAGAACCATATGTTTCCACTGTGTATATGTTGGGCTTGGAAGTGTGTGGTAGCTCAGATGAGAAAAGGGCACATGTTAAAAGCTGTTCTCTTTTCTCTGTTCAAGAAAATTAGAAGAAATAAATAGCAGTTGCTCCAACAGACACTAAAGTCAAAGTAATACCTAACATTGATTACGGTAGTAATCAAGTCAGAGCCACACTGTTCCTCAGTGTAATTATTTGCTTCCTTTTCTAAAATTAAGCAGTGTGGCTGACAGCATACTGTTGTGTGGTACTGCACACACTGTGCTATAAAGAGAGCATCAGTTATGCAAGTAAAAGAGATTCAGCAGAAACGAAGCATGACGAATTAGGAGAAACAACCAATGTTGGCATCATTATAAAAGTCATACCAATGATTTAAGCAACTTTAAAACACCCAGGAAAATCTAGTATGTTGTAAATTAAACAAAAATTATAGATTTCCTAAAAAAAAATGCATTAAATGTTGTTTTGAGTGAACCTGTCATTCTTGGTGACATGATTATAATTTCTCAGGTACTCAGCATTTGCTTTTTATTATTCTACAGTACACACACTACAGTACTGTACTAAGGATACCTGCAATAATAGCTATTTGCTTCTATTAATACTTGAACCTTCTACTAATTCTTCTGCTTCTATTAATACTTGAATTTAAAGAACCACACCTACCTAAACACAGCATTATTGGTTACTGTAATTAAGTAGCCAATGAAATAATCAGCAATTCTTAATTACTTATACTTTTCTCTTATAAATTCTGCTCACAATGAACACCTCTACACCTTAATTTTCGTACAAAACATTGAAATTCCCCAGGAATTCCACATAAAACCAAATATTTTTCCACTGTAAAAGTCAGAACTAGATAAATTTCATTCAGACACAAGGCTCTGAAATTTAAACACTACCCTATAACATTTTTACTTAGATAGTGGACAAGAAGCAATACAGAAAAAGAACAAACATAAAGAAAAATGAAAGGTAGACATGAGTTTTGCCAAGCCCCACAGAAGTGACTGGCTGTGCTGAGTCCTGGGGATGAGCAGTGCTAAAAACAAGCACTCTTCATTCCTTCACCTGAAGCTGAATTTTTCCATGTCAAGTTGTGTCCTATGGAATAGCTCCCATTAATCCTTCTTGGAAACAATCAGTTGGTAAGTCCTGCATATCTTCTCTTTTTTAATCTTATTTTCAGACAGCTGGAATGCTTTATTTAAGCCGTAGCTTTTCCATTAATGAAGTCAAAGGGTTTGGGTGCAAATGCTCCACAGGCTTTCTACCACTAGGCAGGTTAAAGGGAGTAGTGAGAGGAAAATCAAAACCTGTAATGTCTGGAGGGGAAAAATAAGTGAGGAATAATTCAGGGAAGAGATTAGAAAGCATATATATGGGAAGGGAAAATAAAGGATGTGATGTAAATGTTATTCTGGTTTCTGTTCACAGCTCCTAAGTAATTTTTCCTGCTTATGATCTGAATGATATTGCCTGTGCCCTTAAAAAGCAAATTACCATTTACAGGCTTCTTTCTGTGGCTGTAATCATTTATACCCCTTTCAAAACTGCTGCTGGGACTGTCAGTTAAACAACAAAAAATAGTAGCAAACTATTATCAATTTCTTTGTCATTTCCCTCTGCCTGTTCTCAGTCCTCATCATCCAGGTTGAAAAGAAGCTCCTGGCACAAGGGTCTATCAAAACAACTTCAAATGTCTGCAAAATATGAAGTCAGAAAAATACGTTGGTTTTTTTTTCCTATCATTTTTTATTAAAGATACTTAACGTGAACCCCCTGGAGCTCTTCTGGCAGCCAGCTGATGGATCTGCATACCTGGCACCTGAGGGTAGGAAGGGAAGTGAATGTCACACTCTCACAAGCAGGGGACACAGAGGACTCCAAGCACCCAGCTAGTGCTGAGTGAAGCCTTTCTCCCTGTATTGCATAATGAATGCAGCAACATAAGGATCTAATGCCTTGCAAACAACAATGAATGAGAGCCTAATAGATAACTCTAATTTTTTATGTCGGTCCTAGGTCACATTTGCTGCTGTTGTTTTGCAGAATCATAATAAACAGACACATTTAGGACAGCGTCCTTACCCTGCACTGCTCAGAAATGTCTGGCAACATCTGTAATTTACATCCAGGAAGCTGTCTACCAGAAAGAGAACTGCGGCAGTGAGAGAAGAGGGAACATAGAGGGATGTTTCAGCTGAGGAATTTTTTAATTAATAGGTTGGTTTATACTTTCCCACAAGGTGACTTCTTTGCTTCCCTGTGTCTTGGTGGGAGCCTGTATTGTTGCACTGGTCAGATTCCTAATGCTGCTCTGATTTACCGTGTATATTAAAGCCAGCAACAAAGAGGTCTGCCACGTCCTAATGTAGGCTTAATAATCCTTATTTACACCAAATGGGCACCCAAAGACTCTAACCATTCATATTTGTATAGGGCTTCAATATCATCAGGAGAAACACAGCAGAGAATATAATAATCAAAGAAATTACTATGTGCTACCATTCCAGAACGGGTTGCAATAAGAAATACACAGAGGGGTCTTCGCAAAGGCTAATTTTAGGCGCAGAAGACTGCTCTCTGTAAGCACTTTCTGTAATCAATAGAAAGAGACAGGTACCTTCAGAGGGCAATTCAGAGCAGGAGCTAATTTAAGTGCTCTGAATTGCACTCTTGAAATCCCCATCTCTCAGTGTTTTATATATCGGAGCCTAGGGAGATATACCTCGAGTACTGACACCGAACGAGCAGGAGAGACTTAAATCTTCTGTGTTTTGTAAAAGAGTTGTGACACTTGTAAACTGGGGGCATGTCAATGCTGCAAAATAAGACAAAGTGCACAGAGGCCCAATTTGGAACTGACTTGGACTGGCAAGTCCACAAAACACAGTATCAAGTAGGTGTAGAGGCAACAGAGCCCTGCTGGAATGGGTTCTGTCTTGCACCAGGCTCCGGGCCAGCAGCTCCCCTGCTCTGGGTGTAGCCTGGCCCATAGAAAGCCACCCACTGTGTGCTGGGGCAGCAGAGAGATGTGCTAGAGAATAGAAGTGCTGGGGATTCTCCTAGCATGACACAAGGGTGATTTTGGAACAGATAAGCAAACAGGGAAAGTAGGACACGTCAGATGCATGCGTTACGTGGGATGATAACTATTCATGTTTACTTCTAAACAAAAGACCTGCTGACAACTTTCAACAAACTTTTCTCACTCTTGATGCACAAAACAAAATAAATACATATTCAGAAACATTAATGAAGTTCTGTGCAAATTCTATTCTTCTTTGGCAGAGATACTATTTCTGAACTGTGACAGGAATAGGGCTACTGCATCTTCTCAGCAAGGACTACATTCATTTTTGTGGAAACATTATAGGGTATGAATCAGGAAGTCAGTTCCATCCAGCAGATAAAGCAGCTGGAACAAGAGAATTTCCACTTCTGAAACCCAGACGCCATCCCACAGCCTATCCTTCCAAGTCAGCCTCTTCCATTTAATTCGTGTTTGTTACCTGTGCCTCAAGGGCAGCAAACAAAGCCACTCAGAAAGCTGTGTTCTTTCTGGACCCACACTTCTCTTCTATGGCAAGTAAGTTACTTCATGGCCATATTATTACCCATTAGGAGGGGAAGTGAGAGAAAAAGAAAGGAGCAGTTTTTTCCCAGCCTTTTGCCTTTGCCTGTCCCTGATTTGCAACAAAGGGAACAAATGAGGACCTATTCATGCCTAGCAGATGATGGCTACTTGAGACATCTTCTTCCTAAAAACTCTCTTGAAGTTATTCATTACTTACCTGATGCTGGAATGAGCAGCAGGAAAGAAAAACAGGAGCAGAGTTACTTATAACACTCAGAAAAGAAACCCATGAACAGAGAGGATGGAAAGGAAATCAATATGTGTGATTGCTCTTCTCCATCCACTGTAACGTGTTGGTGAGGGACATGATTCATCTCTGCTGGTGAAAATTGGATTATAAGTGTTGTTGAAGCAGAAAGGGAATTTTGAAAGGAAAATATGCTCCTGCATTCATGGCTGAGCAGTCTGCAGCGAGACTTTTAATTGGGTATATGACAAATCCTGTAATAGAAGAGCAGTCCTGGCTAGAACCCTAAGGAGCAGAAGTCAGCAGTTGTCCTGTTTCCCTGGCTTCAGACTTCGGACTTCCTTTATATGCATTCCTCAGGCTTTCTGCATTGCTCCCCATGAATCCTGAGGTGGGAAAGGCACACTGTGCAGAGTGCAGAAGGAGCTTTGACACAGTAATACTCATCTTATGGCTCCCACAGAACAGAAGGCAGGTATTAATATAAATATGTTCCATTTGCCTAGCTTGTTCCATTCAACAATGCTAAGCAGCTCTGGAAATACTTCAAAAGACAGGTTTACACTGTGTCTGAGAAGTAAGATGAAGCAGCAAGGGCATGCCAAACGAGAAGGTTTCCTTAGCTGATCACAATGATTTTAGCTTTTAATGATTTCAGTGTTGTTTTTTTTTTCTCATAGACACATAAAAACAAATGACTGCACACTCTGCAGAAGGGTGGAGGTAACAGATTTAGTTATGTTGCTTGACTTATACTCTTCTTAGTTAAAGGTGAGAACAGGCAAGCTAGGTTTTATTTAGATAATTGAGACCAAAGATAGGAAAGAAATGTCAGAAAATCTATTTCTTGTTGCATTCAGAGAGAACAATGACTAGTTAGACAATGAGGCAATCTCATCAAGGAGGTGAACATTTCACTGTGTTTCCTCTGTCATCTCTGCCACTGAGGCACTGTACAATGTTAGGCAAGAAACTGCTTGTCCAGCTTGCCTCTCCCCAGGATGGAGTTAGGCATTGCCCAGGTTCATCATGGAAAGGAAACTGCACTGACGGCAGTTCCACTTCCAGCATTCGCACAGGAGATGTTAAAAACCTCCCAAATGGCTCTTTTCAAGACTGCTGGAGAGCTGCCTTTTGGCAATCCAGTGAAAACCAAGCAAAACCACAAGCCATTAAAAAATTAGTGCGTCAGCTTCTTCATCTCAGGCAGCAATTTTGTCTTGAAGCAGCTCCAGAGGGCAGGTAGGAGCCCCTGGGACCCCGGGCTGCCAGAATATGCCAGGCTGCTCCTTCCAAGGGGAAAGCAGCAGCTGCATCGTCCCTGTTGTCATGGAAGTTATTCCTACTCTGAAGTAGTTTAGACAAAAATAAATTTTCTGCAGTTCTACATAGTCGTAATAATCAATATTTAAAGGGTTGTGGAACATTATAATGAAGGGGTTTGATTTCAGTCCCTGACAACTAGAGAGGTAACCTGATTTAATAAGGGAATGCAGCAGCAGCCATGTGTCTGAGCCATTGTGGCTAATTCCAGAGACCGCATAGTGATAAAGGAACAATAATGACTGGAGACTAATAAAAACAAAATCAGTTAGGGCTTAATCATCAGCAGAAGGATAGGAATTGAGTGTTAGAAAACATCTTCTGTTTGGAGAGTTAAGCTGTTATGCAGACTGACGCATAATTTGCTGTCACTGTTTTATTGTCATGCAATATATATTGTAGAGTAATCATTTTAATCTGCATGTAGATTATTAATTAGTGAAGTAATAATTTAGCTCTGAGTGAAAGCACAGGCAGGAAGAGGAAGCAGCTGGCTATTTCTCCAACCTTCTCTATTCAAAAGCTATTCCATAATGACCCAGCTGCTGTTCAGGGACACAAATATGACACAAATTTTATGCTAACTTTGTTGCAAAAAAAAACTGTTAGGAGAAAAACTGCATTTACAGCATGTACTTACATGATGGGGTACATATATATTATTGGTGTCAGGCTAATCAACTGTATTTTGCCATTAATTTTAGGACACCTACTGCTGAGAAGTGACTTTCACCCACCAGCCCAACTTCTTACACAAAGTGCAGGGGAGAGAGCAGTGCAGGCGGACGTGCCAGAGCCCATCCAAGCAGTGACACTAAAAAGGACAAGCAGGGCAGCACCTGTTTCATGTCCCAGTGGGAATTGTACTGTATTTTACTGCCACAGTCACCTGCTGACTGGTATTTGTCTTCTCTTGGGTCTAACTCTAAAGCGCTCCAAAGCTGTGTCCTAGTTAATGTATTTGTATATACACATACAGGCAGAGGAGATGCTTTGTTATCTTTCTTGCATCCTTGATAATCTCAGTAACACTGAGCTTGGCTTCCATTTCTGTATGTCTCAGCCGTTCCTGGGGGTCGAATTCAGGATGTGGAATACCCAGAGCACACTCGTGGCTCCTCTCTTTCTCTGATTTACATTAGAGAAGCTGTGATTCAAAGGGTTGTGGTGACATTTGGAAGATAGCATGGAAAATCCATCCAATGCACTACCACAACTGGTTAGGAATTCGGCCATTTTTCTAATGATTCCCTTCATGGAACAAGGGTGCAAGCAAAACCAGCATGTACAGGGCAATGTGCAATGTCTGCTACTTTCAATTACTTCTTATTCAACTATGCCAAACAAATGTGCATGTCCACCAACAAAGGTGGGACTGCACAGCCAAACCTGCCCTCCCCTTCTCCACTGTGGCTCTCAGATTTCCCCATGCAGTAAACCTGCAGCCTCATTCAAATGAAGGCAGGCAGCTGTGGACAGCTGTAAGCAGCAAAGTAATTATGGGATTTACTGACTTTGGTGAAAGCAAAAGGAAATGAAAACAGAATATGAATATATGTAGGAAAATCAATGCAAGATATGCAGTGGGGTTTAAAATGGCCTAAAGAAAGGATTTTGATAGCTTTCAATGTCTTAGTAAGCTTTTGCTTTCACCTGATTCAATACTTTGATTTATTTTGATGGGGAGAAACAAGTAATCCCAGAGACTGTTGCGGTATCTCAGTCTGGAATTTCTGAGGATTGTTTGACTTCAAGGAGCCACTCTGCTCTATTGCTGAGAGCTGTGTCTGGCTGGCACTTAATAATAAGACTTCTTTTAATCTACTCGTTCCAAAGAACGTTTAGATTAAAAAAATAAAAATAAAAAAAAAAGTTTCTTGAGACCTCCTAAATTGTACAGCCTGTGAATATGCCTTCCATCAAAGCTTTATATTTTCTTCATCCAAGTAGGCTGTGATTATGAGGGCTCTAGATATCTTTGAAAACTGCAGTGTACACCTACGCTCAGCCAGCACTTTTCTAATTATATCAGCAAGTCTTTGAAATATTGCTGGTTAAACTCTGTATAAACACCTCCAAACAGAGGTGATCAGGGATTGTACTCCACCCTCATTAGACAGCCTGCACAAAGCAGCCAAGTTTTGTCAGTCTAAAAATAAAAGCATTGCTTTGCTTGCTAAAGGGAGACTTATTAGCAGACTACAGAGCTCTCCCACTTCAGGGCACTGCACAGCAATTGAGAGGGAGAACTGAAAGTTGTTAGTAGCCAAAGTTTGGTTTTAACCTCTATGAAATACTAAGAAGGTCTCACACCACTGCCTGGAGTGTAAGTGTCCAGGAATACAAGATACCTTGAAGCTGCACTCCTTCATAGTAGAGCAGTCATTTTCATATTCAAGTCTTAAAAATCCCATTCAAAGAACTGTCATTATTCAATGCAGAGTCTTTCCTATTTTCAAGGAGCCAGCCTAAAAATAAAAGCAAAGCCACAATAGACCATGTCTTATTCTTTCTAACTTTCTCTAATTGATTAAAGTTTAATGAGTCTTTAGCTTTTCAAATACTTACATATAGATGGGAATTAACCCAGCATTTTCAGAGAATGCCACTTGATGCAACACATTTGGCTCTGAACACAATTATCAGAGCAGCTCGCTTTTTAAAGACAGCACAGGTGGGCTCCTGAAGCGTATCTTACATGGCTGCATTTTGCCCAGAAAAACACTCCAGCACATCAGCAACGTGTGCCTGGGTGTGCTGAGCTGTGTCTGTGTGCAGACTGCCAATGAATATGGATCACACAAAGTGGAGCTCGCTCTGATCCAATGCAGTCATGACCGTCTCCCTGCCAGTCTTCTGCTTGCTTTCCTCCAACATACAAATACATTCATCACTTGGATTTATGCCTTTTCAGCTGGTTGCTCACCTTTCACAGTAAGATTATAACATGTCTTTTGAGTTCAGTGATATTCACTCCTTTATGGCTCATTTCCCCCCCTAGGTGATACCGTCTGAGCCTTGATTGCCTGCTTCCAGTCAGCTCTGAGCACGGCAATTTCTGTGACACTGCCCCACGTCCCCAGTAATTGCAGTGGGCTGTGAGAGCACCCACTGCAATATAGCATGGTTTCATAGCAATGTGCACCTTACTTCCCTGCAGGCTTCCACTTCTGAGCCTGATCTCAGCCGCCAGCCCTCTGCCTCCCTGCCACTCCCCCATGGGAAAGAACACAGGGATGACTGTGGCTGGCAGTGAGTGACCAGGAATGGCATTTATACACACCAGGATGCCGCCCAGGATGTTGTATCTTGTGCTATCACACGCACAGTGAAACTCCCAGATAGAAGCTCTTTAGAAGAGCATAAGTTACTCTAAACCCACACATTTAAAATTTATAGATAACGCCGATCGCGTAACTGTCATACTCAGAAATTAGCAAAGCTCCGTTAATGCTCCCCTAACTTATCAGGGGAGTAGATGGAATATTTGAACACGTCTGGAAATACGACAGCTAAGTGCAATAGATCACAGATGCACCTTTCTAAGCCACACATAAATTCCACCACTGTTTCAAACAAGAAGATAAATAAGCTACACCATCAGATTTTTTTCTGGCAATTCTCCTTACCAAGGATGATATGTAGAGAGAGCTTCTTTGCCTACAGAATTTTAAGAAGGGTTTCAGACAAAGGACCACATGGTGCAAATAGTCTTTATGCAGAGCTTCTAGTGGCTTCCTTCTGGGTATTGGCACAGTGCTGCTGCACTGAGCAGTTTAGGAGCAGTGGTTTCAATGAGGTTAGGAATTAGCTTTCTGGGTAGCTATAAAAATGCCATTCGCTGCTGAAATGTAGCCACACATAAGGAGGAACATCAACATACTTCTATAATTTAGGTCAAATCAGACCATACTTTCAGACATTTATTTATGCTTTTATTTGCAAATCTGCATGCCTCAAGGAATTCTTTTCAGGCCTTGGTTATACTGCCTACCTATGATGAGGATGTCTATGCAGATGAAAGTAGTGTTTGCACAAAGCATTTGAGAAAATGAATATATATGTGACTTGGAATCCTGCAACATGGAGTCCCTGAAACTATCTACCCTCAGAAAAAAAGCTGCATTTTGGTTCTACTTAGGACAGAAAATGGCCACATAAAGAAGATTAATGATGTGAAAAGAATATAACATGAGAGAGGACTGTTGGTATATAAAAACATGTTGAAAAGAAAGATAAAAATGCAGTCTTCTTATTAACCCAGAAAATAATCTTTGTCTGCTGGCTGAACTAAATGTAGGTACAAGAGTTTCTCAGTTAGATACCTTCTCTTCTATCCAAATCTATGGAAAACCCTTTCAGCTGGATCTTTAATGCACATTCATGAGCCCATCAGAGAGATGAGCCCAAACCTGCTTCTTTATTCTCCTGTAAAACAAAGAAAACCCACCTAGTGACACTTCTCATCAGGAGCTGCATGTAAGTCGAGCACAGACAATGAAAATGGGTTCAGAGAAGAAACAACAATCTGCCATAGAAAGTTTCTGTATGCTTAAAATATTCTGACCAAACCCTATTCCTCTGCTGACCCCTATTTGCTGTGCTAGAACACCTGCACTCTTCTCTGCAACACGACAAAGCCCATCTCAGCAGCCCCACAGATTGCAAACCATAATCATCCTGAAACAACTAGGGCTGGAAACATCACCGGAAAGGGGTGACTTGATATTCTCTCATTTCTTTCCCTCTGTACTTTCTATGCTTGCAGACAAATTATCCTTTGTCTCTTCGTTTCACAAATTAGTGCATACAATAGCACATTGGCAGTGCTCCTCTCCCAGGCAACTGTATTGTTGGGAGCCACTAAGTTTTCCTCAAACTGCATGGACAGCTGTTCTGGAAACAGCTGAAAAAGAATTCTGCTTTGGAAGCTGAAAAGGTTTAAGCTGCTGAGAAAATGAGGACCCAAGCTGATATAGAGATTTAGGGGCTATTGTTTCTAATCTCTCATTCTCTCTCTCCATGAATGCTTCTTCCTACATGGAGTTGCCATAGTTTCAGATTTCTGTGGTTCCCTGGCTGCTGGTTACTAGGATGTTTTTATATGCCCTAATGATTTTGTGATGCGTACAGTGTATGAATTTCTTTTCACACTGTATACAGCAATACACCTGACAGACTAAAACATTTTAAAACATAGTAAAATTATTCTTTACTTTTGAAATAATCTCTTTTGGGGTTCTTTTTCATCTTGAATCCTTAAAATTAAAATAAAAGGATTTCAAATTCTCTTTTGTTTAGTTCAACATCTGGTTTTCAAAAATCTATTTGAAAACTACAACTTGAAGAAAGAAGAAATTAGTCTTATACGATCATTCTCCAGTGCTGCATACCAGAGGGAGCTTGCAGTTAGCTCTAAGTACGGACAGTTCTGTGCTGTCAGAAGAAAAAATGCTGCTGGGACGTCTGGAGCAAACTTCTTTTCCTGTGATTGATCCATATGATCTGCACAGATGCTTAATTATTGTTATTTTCTTCATTTTACAGTGCATTGTAAACACGAATCTAATAACAGATATCTATGATTTATGTGATTTTTAGCAATTAAACTTCCAGTTTTGAAAGCGTTAAACACAGGATTTGAAAAGTCTTTCTAATCTCCTTCCTTTCCTTTTCAGCATCTTCCACATTTGGAACATCATGCTTAACTGGGCTCTGTTACGGTATGCTTGTTTCTCTCTCTCCTTCATGTGGCTGCCTACAATAATCTTTGCATCCTCATTGTATCCCTAACCGATTATTCTTTCCAAGTTCCTTTTTCCAGGTTGCCAGTCCTCTTTTCTTTGTGCCTGCTCTTGGCAAGATCTCTTTGCACTTCTTTCCCAACAAGGCCAGGTTTTAGCTTTATCTCTGCCTCATTTATTTTGCAGCTGCTTTGTTCTCATGCCCGGGCTATTTAGTAACATGTCCCGTGGAAATGTAAAAAATCCCCCCCAACAACCAAATATCCAGTCCCCTTAATGTATTTGCTTCCGATGCCAGTGCTGCTGCCTGAATCAGATTTCCAGATATTTTCACTAATCTCTTTCATCCCCGAAGAAAAAAAAGCAAAACAAAACAAAAAATTGTGCCTTAAAAAAGTTTGGAATGGAAACACTTGGCTCTGTAGAGCT
>JAOWBP010004343.1:4021286-4073651 GCA_028571105.1 Tragopan temminckii | reverse complement strand
AATGAAAATGAGATTCAGATTTGCCAGTTTCACTCAGCTGGATTCAGCTGGTAGGAAACCAGAGAAATAATTTTATCCAAGATATCAGTGTCTAAGAAAAGAGAGACTGAACTGGAAGGTTGATGGTACACACTATTTTGAGCAGACTACAATGAGCCTAAATTTAGAAGTAGGATTTGTTAATAAAAATACTGAGCTTTGTTTGAAAAACTAACCACCATCACACTAGTTTCAACGGGAGAAGCATCTAACTGAAATTAAACCTCAAGAATTCTAAAATCCCTTAGCTATTCCATAGAAAAAGGCTTAGTAATATCACTGGAAGTTAATGTGTCCCAGGGATTCCATGATCAAGGGAAAAACTTAGAGCTTTTGCACTGAAAAAAAGTTCAGCAGAAGTAAAACAGAATAGGCAGCAATAGTTGAGGTGAATCAACAGCATTTTATGTACCCAAAGAGTAGTGTTAGAAACAGTGCAACGTGACAAGGAACAAGGCAGCTGGCAGCTGCTCCTAGGAGGAATGACAGGCAGGAGACAGATCTGTCTCCTGGACCTTTGGGAACACTGGCATGCCAAATTGTAGTGAGGGATTTGAAGGTCTGCCACAAAGCAGACCTCCAAGCCACATGCATCAGCCCAGCTGTTTATATGCTGCTTCATTTAGTACTTTCAAAATGCATCGTTCTATCAGCTTTGGGTCCTCCATTAGGACACTATCCAAGCATCAAGTGATGTCTGCCAGTGCCCCCTCCCCATTTTAAAGCCAAATAAGCTGCAGCATAGGAGTAAGGAACTTGCTACCACAAAAAACCTACGAAAGAGCAATGACTTGAATGCAGCCTCTCAAGAATGTTGCCCACTCTCCCATCCCCAGGTTTTTTCCCCATGCATCATCACACAGTTTTCCCAGCTTAAATTATTTGAAGCCAATCCCATCATTTACCAAATGAATGATTTTGTGGAACTTGCTAAGCTGGTAAAATTACCAAGCGGCTCAGTTTGGATTCCATATGTTCTTAATAAATGCATTTCCACACCAGCTGGTATTTGGTTGCTGCAATTCATTTGCAAACATGATTAAAAATTCAGTCAAGATTAATCTTTATTTTTCACTCAGCTACCTTCAAACAGAATCACCTACAGCAATGTGTATGGTAATCAACCCAAGAAAGAAGCTTAGAAGTAGAAAAAACACATGGGTAGAAAGTAAGGTTATTAAAATTTGAATTATTCCTTTCCTACAAAGTTTTTGGTAGTGCTCTTTAACTTTGGATACAGCAGTTCCTCTACATCTGCTTCACCTGATATGAATAAATAACTGACAGCCACTTGACAGCCTTTTAGAAACGGCACACAAAATATACAAATAAAATGCTACAAGATAATAGCAATCCTCCATACAACAGACATGAAAGAGAATTTGAGAATTTGCTTGTATTGCAGAAACTCAGCTACTTATGAAGTTACTTTAGAAAAATATTGGAACAACCAAGTTAAGCACAGCAAAACAAACACCCTGAAGGGCAGAGGCAGGAGATGCCAGAACCAGGGCACAGCACCAGCAGGTTGCAGTGTTTGAGAGCAGCCTCTCCTGGCAGTCCATCCCAGTGACAAGGAGGGTGTTTGCTAGACCTGGCTCCATACAGCGGCTGGTAGAAACATCTGAACAGTGCTGCTGGATTGCATTTGTTGATTTCTATGGATTAAGCATGCAAGTAATGCATTGAGTCCTGGAAGTACATCTGCCAAATACAGCTCTTGTCTACTCTGAACACACATGAAATGGGCACAGGAATCATGCCATCGTGCTTGCAGCTGGGAGTCCGGGACTCTGAAAATGCTCTGTGAATCTCAAATGAAATAAATTACTTTGGAAGGATACTTACTGCTCTAAAGACTATTTTTTTTATTTTGGCGTGCCACAATCAGATACATGGAAAAGGCAAAGGTGAAGATGCAGGGTTTGTTCTCTCCATTTCAGGAGCTTCTCCAGGTTCAGGAAGGTTTATTTGTTCTATTCTCAAGGCCAATTCTAGTCCTGACTGAGATTCTATCTACTTCCAATCAGTTCCAATTTACATCACTTGTCTTTGACCCTACAACAGTAGGTAAAAACCCTAAAAAATGTTTCCAGTTGTGGGAGTGACAAACCTCTGTGGAGCTTTTCTCTTTAGTTTTAGTGGGAGTGTGGGCTGGCTGCTGGGAGAAGTTGCTCACATAAAATAATGGTGAAGATTAGAAGGCACAAGTACATCCACTTCAGGCAATTAGGTGTGCTCTTTTTAAGCAGAAGGAAGAAATCAAGGAGAGTGTATACACACTAAGAGCTGGTCTGAAGTTAAACACTTCTCTAAAGCTGTCTGAAAAAATGAGGGCTCCTATTTAAATACGAGAGAGTGAAAAATGTCTGCAGATTCTCAGTGGGATGTGGAAAAATATAGTGATGGAGAATTTGCTGTTCAGGTCCTGCAACCCATTCTGACAGCTTGGCCAAAGATCAGATATTTCTTTCCTTTAGCACACGTTTTTCTGGCAGACTGAATGGGAAACCCATGCAGCAGGAATGCCACCATGCAACCTCACTAACTGTCCTATACCTTCTGTACTTTCACAGGGCTGTTCCCAGCAGAGAGCAGTTAGCCTGAATATTGATTGTGAGACAAACCAAAACAAACACACAATTTGTTCCACCCTGCCCTGCTGCCAGGTGAGCTCGCCTGGCCTGATCCTGTTCCCTCACAGCTGTTCTCCCATATTAAGATGATTTTTCTTTTTTCTTCTTTCTTTTTAAATCTCACAGAATTATAATAAATTTGGCTTTGGCAATATGTCCTTTCCTTCCTCTCCCTGAACAGCATACCCAAATAATGATGAATATATAACGTGTGATACATAAAGCGACAGCTATTTCAGTGATGTCTCCAACATGCTAACACACAGAGGTCATTAAGCTTGCGCACCAGGATGACCTTTGCTAAGGAGGTAGACTGCGAAAATATGTTTCTTTTCTTTAGAATATGAAATGAGCATAATGTTATTTCAGAAGTGATGAGGATCAGAGAGACGTAGCATAAGGAAGATGAAATCTGACTCACCGACTTACTCAGGCTGGAATATCCTATTGATTCTTTCTTTCATCAAAGACAGCCCATCTGTGCTCAACTGAGTTTGGGTCAAAGGATCCACAAGTATTTCATTATTTAGACAAGTTAACCTACTTAAACAAAACATTATCAGCTACCGCAGAATGATTTGAACTCATGCAGATCCTCAGAAAACTAAACAGTGACAAAAAGCAGACACATGGCAGTATATTTGCAGCAAGGAAGACACTCGACAACAACCAGCATTTACGTACAAATTGTTTGTTTGAACATCTATTAATGTGTACAGGAACTCACCATCAGGGATCGTTGACTCAAGAGGTTGAAAACTACTGTGTTTTCAATTTTCAGACCTCAGAGTTTTCCCAGCCATGAAACAGACACTGGTAGAACAAATTTCTCTCTGCCAATAAAGGCACTGTTTTTATTATTTTTTTTTCTAACAGACCACTTAGAAACAACCCATACATCTCACTACAACCTGCAGATCACAGACTGAAACCTCCCTGACTAAAAGGGAACGAAAATTTTACTTGTTAAGAAAGTTTTAATTACCAAGATTGTTCTGCAGACTTATTCAGAAAGAAAAGCACAAGAAAAATTTTGAAATTGTCTAAAGAGAAAAGGTTCTCAAAAAGCTTATCAAGAAGAACCTAAAGAGGACACACACAAAATTTACATAAGGGCACCCTGAGAATGTCAATTTGGAGCCACAGAGCAAATATATATGGACAAGACACTGTGATTTCAGTTTTGTGAAGAAACGGGTGTTCAGATTGAACCAATTAAGGTTTTGCACGGCTGAGATAAAAGTTTTGTCATTATTGAATCTTGGATTTAAGAACGCAGTAAGTGCTAACGGCTTACTTTTATATAATAAATGGCACAGGGTTCCTACTAATTGAGTAAGAAGAGCAATTAACCTTTTGATGCATCAATGTTCCTGTTTTGAAATATTTGTAAATTAGGTGATCTGAGTGTTTTAGCTTTAATACCCTGGTGAAGCGGGTCTGGTTTTCCAGAATTCATACAAAACTAATCTATGAAGAATTTTTGAAAGTTCAGTGGTGCTATAGTGGAAGTATGAGGAATGTGTGATCTTAACCAGCAAAATAATGTGCATAACCCGTTAGTGTACATGAGCCAACTATTAGTGTGGTTTATAAATGCATATGGATAGTAAAAAGAGAAAAGTCATTTTATTTCACTGGGGCTTTATTGTTAGAATAAAAGTAGACCTTGCGTCTGTCTTCTGTGTTGACCAAAGACAGAGAAAGGTGTAGCTTTGCAGAGTTTTTCCTGTTAAAGCTTTATCTACTTTATTGCTTTTTTTTTTTTTCTCTCCAATATACAACATTTCTTATAGCAGTGTAATTTCTATGCTATAGAAGGAAAAAAGCCCAACTTTGAGAAAAATAGCTAGATACAAACAGAACCAAACTTCGGTCAAGAAATGACCATTCTCTTGCAAACCAGCTCTTGTCCAGAAGCTATACAGCCTGGTGTACTCTGTCATGCCATACTTTGTTTTTTCATGGCAAATAGGCAGAATGACTAGGAAAATATTACAGTGATATTTCTTGATACCTTAAGGGGACTTTGCACAGGTTATATGTCTCAGAATAGCTCCATGGATGAAAGAAAATGATTTAAAGTCCATAGATTTAAAGGCCATGGGGGAACAGTTTTATCCTAATGCTGGTCTTGATATTTCACTTAAATATAATCACTTAGTGCTTGACTCTGATAGCTAAGGTGACTTTTTTCCCCTCATTCAACTCAATGAAAGGGTCCCTTGGTTATTTTTATATTCTCTGATGCTTGATTCACTGCCTAAGTCACATGCTATGGTTTCTCCACTGTCATGTTATTTAATTCAATATCATAATCTACATAATTACGCAGAGTTTTAAGCCTTGCTTTGAGGATCCAGTTCTGCAAGCTGTGATGACAACATATGCTGGAGGAGTAAACTTGGCCACTTGGGATTTCATGGAGAATACCAATTCCAACAGATGAGTATGGTCTAAGAGCATTCTTTTAAAATTTGTCTGAAAAAAAAATGACAGTGTCCATCCAGCTCTCTGCACAGTGACCTTGCGTTGCCTAATGTGTCTTTGGAAAAAACTCGTGAAAATTAATAAGCCAGCATATTGTTCAGGCCAAGAGCATTGCTCAGTATATGTCCCTTCCTGTGATGTATGCAGGCTATGGTATGAAATTGATTCTTGCTTATCATCACTGTTCGGAAAACAGTCCTTCCACTTTACAGCATATTCTCCTTGAGATGTAATGCACATGAATCATCACACCAGTTACCTATGGCCATTAGTGGGAATGATGAAAGTGCTGGTAAGTGAGAGGGCCCAGGGAAGAGTAAACAAAGGAGGGCCAGCATGGGCAGGGATCTGAACCAGAAATCCTGGCAGCAGGGGCCTTCTTCAAACACTAACACAGGTATTGTGGTGGTCTGCAGGAGCGATCCTGTCTCGTGCTTTGTTAGATAAATATGAATCAGCAAGTGCTCCAGATTTGCTACCAACTGGCAGTGACTCTTGCCTGCTGTTTCTTTCAGTCTGTTCTGCCTGGTGGAATATAATCATTTTTATAACATTCCAAACACGTGAATCTCCTCAGCAGGTTTCAATAACACTGGCTAGCTCAAACAGCCCATTTGTAAATATTTCAACTCCTCTTCTCCAATTGAGAACAAGAAGTTAAATAATTTGTCTTTGTGCTCTTTTACTACATAAATTTGCTTACCTTCTTGCTCTTATCTTTGCTAAATCTTTGTTTCTTCTCGTCATTTTTCTTTCAGTTTCATTATTTAAAGCCCACTTCACTGAGATCACTTCTCCATCTGCTAAGGGACAGTCCAGACGAGCAGCACATCCTTATTACACAAATTCTGATGGCATGCTTGACTTCTTACAGCCTAGAGAAGTGTTCAGCCACAGACACTTCCATGCAACAAGCAGATATTCACAAGTATCTTCTGAAGTTTTTATGCACTGATTCCAGTACAGACCAGGTATTTGAACTATGTGGGGTGCTTGTGACTCCTCTTTCCTCCTGGTAACCTGCCCATCCTTACCTGTCTACTTAACAACCCATCCAACAAGTGTTCAACCTTCTACATCTCCTTACCTAAATTCAAATATTCACTTGAAACGGGAGGCTTTGCTGCAAAGCACCCAGCAAACCTCTTCTCCATCCCTGGTGGTCAGCTCAGGGTACCACAGCAAAGCCGTGCAGAATCCTTCCTGCATCACACAACAAGGATGAACCCAGCTGGGCTTCTGACTTCCAGTATGCCAAAATGGAGAAGAATCTGCATGCAGCCACCGCCTCTGCACCTGCACCCTGCACCTGGTGCTCTGGGAAGGATTGTAGGCACAGGCCCACTGCCAGTGAGGAGTGCCTGGCCCTGCACCCACACTCCTGCCCAAGCACTGGGGACTCCCAGGGAAGGCACCCATGGGGGATGCTGAAGTCAGGCTCAGCTTGCAAGCTGGTGCTGAGCAGGAGCAGATTCACCTCACAGGGCTGGAGCTGGCTCCCTGCAGAAGCTGGGCAATGCGCCCGCACAAGGCTCAGCAGCACATCCTTTATCTACTTATTGCTGTGCAGATTTTCTCCAGCAGCCTCCAGATAGCAGGGCTCAATGTAAGAAATTATCAGATCATTGCTTTCCTGGCAGATGAAGCAATGGATAACTTTCTAAACACACAAGTCATCATCCAGGCCATTCTGTTGCATATGCCCTTTAAGAATTTTGATGACACAGAGATGATGTGCAGGAGAAATTATGAGCAGCATCATGCTGAATTTGCTTGTCGCCTTATCTCTGCATATTCAGCTGATGGAAGAGAATGTACAGAGGGTACAGATCCTTTGCCCTTTAGGATTCCAGAGACTTCTGTGAAATCAGACAACTGGTTTCCCAGCTTTTGAAATGACAGAGCTCCACAAATAGGGAGAGAAAAGAGAAAAATCAGCTGTGAAGAAATAGGTTTGGTTCAGAGAAGCTTCTCAGAAAGAATGGACAAAAAGAAGAAAAAAAGACGATGTCACTGCCATGAGGTAGCAGAGTCCATTTAGCACAGTTCCTTAACCGGGTGAGACGTGTGTGCTGATTCACCAGAAAACCTATTAGCAGGTTGCAGAAAGGAGACATCCTCTCAGTGTATTATAGAGAGGGTTAATGAGATTCCTTAATTAGGTACTATGGAGAAGGGAATTTGGAGCTTTATGCTTTAGCTCTATGATCAAACAAGACCTTAATACTCTCAGAGCACGGTCTGTAACAAGAGAGAGTAATGTGAATAGTTTTACAGCCACAGAATCCAGGAGGGAGAAACCAGATCAAGCCAGCTAGGAAACTACAAACAGAACATAACACTTGCAATCTGAGTTTTGCCAAACATCTTCCTGTGTTATCAGAACTCAGCAATGTGAGCTCTGAATTTGACTTATTGAGCCACGTATGCAGCCTGGCGCCAGCTCTGTGTCCAGGCACCAGCAGAAGGCTCCTGGCAGCAGCAAGCCTTCAGCCGGAGGGCGTGAGACGGCCAAGAGATAGAAGTCATCCCACTCTGCCTGGCCAGAGGAGCCACTCTGCAGCTGAAGCGAACAAAAAGATGCATGTGCTTGGATACTCACTTGGATCAAAACACTCCCATAGCACGGTCTTTGCAACCTTATGCAGGACAGAAGGCACGAGAGCTTGCAGTCACTCAGCTCATGATTGTCTTTCAGTTTCACTTTTCATGAGGGAAAAAAGAAGTTTTATTCACATTTTTAAGAGCATTGATTTGAAAAAGCACGTTCAATAGTTTACATTTTCTGCTGTCCTAGAATCCCTGGAGTTTCTAATCATCTTTGACCCAGATCCTGTATTGATGCCTCACAACACACTTTCAAGAGAAATGAGATCTGAGAGTGGCCAGCACCTCTAAAAATTGGGGTGAAATCTCAACGTTTTTGCCTTCACCAGGTCTCAGACTTCATCCTACTTCTGAGAAAGCTAGATAGAGGCACTCTTTTATGAGACGAAGGTAAAAGGACTTCCTTTTGATAAAAAATTTCAATAGGAGGATGGAAAAAAAAAAAAAAAAGGAAAGGGCAGAGGATGATGTGGAAGGAATCTGTGGGTTTGCAACACTGCTTGGGAGCTGATCCAAACACATTTCTCTTCAAAGCAGGCTAAGGTCCCCTAAGTAGAAAAATGTTGTTATGAAATGTTGGGGTCTTAATCCTTCCCTTTTTTTTCCTGCTGTAGGCCAGGAGTAATCTCAGACATGGTAAGCCCTGAAAAACAGCCAGTTACTGTAATTGTCCCTTCCTTGGTCAAGCAGTTATGACTCCACTGAAGTTAATGGAGTTATAGTTGCAACAACACTGAAGATCACATTGTATTTTTCTCTCACATTCCTTAAGCAGACGGACAGCTAAATGAAGCAAATACTTCCAGATAACTCCCGTAAGGGACTGCCTCACTGGATTATGAAGATGCCCATTCAGCTGAGAGATGTGTCATTTCTTAATTTTATTTTTCTACAACAGCTGCTGAGTCTGTGACAGTCGAAGGGAGTGGGTATTCATTCTTCAGCTCACACAGGATAGAAATGATTTCAGGAGGAGATCCAGAACAGGACACATAATGTTTCAGACCCTTTAAAATTCAGACAAAAGCTGAAATCGTGGTTCTGTCAGGCTCTGTTCCATCTTCACTACCATCAGTCCCCACTGAGAAACGTTCCTCCACACAGCTGTTGATGTCACGTCACGAACAGTTCCCATCCTGCCACGGTGACTTTTCCTTCCATTCCCATCACAGGGATTTGGGAATGAAAAGAGGACTTTCTCACACACTCAATCCAAAGCCATGTAGGCTAAAGGTTTTGCTCCAGCTGCTGTGTGTTGGCCAGCTCTACCTAGTCACACTCCTATGCATTATAATGTAGCAGTAACATTTTTGGTGGTCTATTAAAATGGCCATCTTCTCTGCTAACATAAGAATGCATATTAAAGCATATGCTGTTCTGCATATAAATCACTTCAATAAATAAATAATAATTTTAAAAAACAGCTCTTTTCTTTAAAAAGTAAGTAATGAAAGAAATCTTAACATTTTTTACTTGTCTTGCATGAGAAAATGAATGTAAGGGACAAGCTAAATGAAGCTTTTATATCCTTTGACATCTCTGCAACAGGAGCAATACAGAAAAGCTAATGCATTTCCATGGTGTATGAAGATGAAGAAATCAGAATTTTTAAGCAGCTTAATAGCAAGATGATTATGGAAAAGGTGGCCTGGGAAATCACATAAAGCTCTTCAGCTCTATGAGATTTCTGTTTGAATGTTCGTACTAAGAGGGGAAAGCAATGCAGTGGGTGATGCTAAGTTTTGAGTGTGTGAAATGGACCAGAACTTTCTTATACAATATCAAATTTTTTTGTTACTTTGCATTTTTGTATGTTTTTCTTTATTACGTGTTACACTGCAGTTCTTGTTTAAGAAACAGGTTTCTTAAAAAGTTCAACTACTTTTGTATAACTACTTTTGTCCCCATAAAACACAGATTTCCAGCGTCCTCCCTTTATTTCAAAATAACCAAAATCTTAGGTGACCTATGGAGTAAACCACTAGATATTTGAAACTCCAGAGAAGAGCCTGTAGAATACTTGAAGTTAAAACCGACCACTGTAGGTGTAAGGAGATGCACAGCCAAGCACCAGCAAAGCCTGAGCAGCTGTCCTAATACAGTTCTATACAGCAATAGAAGAGGGCATTGCCAACATTCGTAATTCAAATTAGGCAACATAAGCAAAAAATGACAATCACATGCTAATGGAAAGTGGAGCATGAAGAAAAGTTGTAGGCAGGGAAGAACTGCAAGAAAGTCTTTGTATTATAAATTCATGTTCTGTCACAGTCAGGACACTCATGAGAAAAAGCAGTACGTGATAAAAAACTTCTAATTTATAAACAAAAACCCCACCTGCCTTGGTGTACCTTTCCTTTGCTCCCATTTTTGTTTGTACTTTTGTTTGAACTAAATCTTTCTTCCAACCTGTGAAATCACTGGGGAATGCAAAGTCAGCCTGGCCAAACTGCCAGCATGGAAATAAAGATAAGTTTGGCTTCTCTAGTACTTCGGAAAACTTAAATGTTGAAAAATGTCATGCTATAATACCACATCTAACTGAATGTAATTGCACTGATTAAAGTCAAGTAAGAATTCATTTACTCCAAATCAAATTATTTCGAGAATTTTAGGGTAGGCTTTTCAACTACCTTTGAATTTAGATACTTAAATATGTATGGTACCTCCCTTAGTCTACATCTAGTGTATACTAACATTTAGCATACAGAATGACTCAGTCCCATAACTGCTGTATTAATAACCTACACCAAGTCAGCAGGAATTACTAGACGTCTTAAACATAAAACACTTACTTAAGAAATCACTACAGTTATATGCACTGATAAAAAGGTTCTGTACAATCCATCCCAACAGATTTGCAAGATACATGATTTTTACTAGCAGAACAAAACTGTGTTTCATAGACTAGTAATAAAGATGATAATTTTCTAGTTTACTCCAGAGGATTTCATTGAGAAATTTCTGATCTGTTAGTTTAAAAACACCTGCAGTAGGCATCTGCTACAGCACTTGGATGCAGATCCACAGAATCATAGTGAGATAGCATTTCACTGTAGTATGGCACCAGTGCCCATGGCAGTCAGGCTTTCCTATATGTGAGATGCCATCGTATAAAGGCACCTTCCTTTTGTGCAACACATTACAACGAGATACGTATGTAAACATTTATACACAACCCACATATGAATTAGTCCCTTATAAAGAACTCCTAGCAGATTTATAGAAAAAGAGACTCCAAAGAACTGTGACCGAAAAATGATGTGATCTAATGAGGAAAAATATCCCCACAAACTGAAATGAGATGGCATGTACAAAGCTGTCTCTAAAGCATCATTTATTTGATAAAACAGAGCTAGAGTATGGACAATGATTCCCTCTGCTCCTGTAAATGAATATATGATAGCCTTGAGGAGTTTTCCAGTACAGTTCATCAATTCTTATCATATTTAATTCAGATACTTTCAAGAGAACTGCAGGGAAAACTGGCGCTAGCTCAGCAGACAAATCCCCAAAGTAAGAAACCAACACCTCTCTCTTCTTAATCGCATGGCATATCACTTCATGCTTGATGTTTTAAGGAGAATATCCTCAGCATTGGACAGAGTCAGCATTCAGATAAATAAACATAAGAGGCCCAAAGATCTGAAGCATGTCCTGATTTCTGGATAACAAGGATCTTACAAGTTACTTCTAATCCTCTTCTACCAGGAGCCTGCAACTAGCCAGCATATCCACACCACATGTTGGGGTTCTGTCTGAGGTGACTTTGGATATTGTCTCCTACAAGATGATGGCACAGATACCTCAGGAATAATGAGAGTGTAGTAGTGAGATAACCACAGGACATGTAAGGTTGGTCTTGTGATTCCAAGATCCTGTCTGCCAGTAGATTTAAATTCCGATGAAAATATTTAAATTACTTATAGATTTTAATAATTTTAGTTATTATAAACTAACTTGAACCTAAATGAACCTTACAGTTGGCTTTATACTCCAGTAGAGGATATATAAGAAGGACACTCCAAAAGTAATGCCTCCTACTTTATTATGTTTACCCACAGCGTCAGAAGTGAATGTTGCCAATAAGGCAGTAGAAGTCAAACCTCCCCACCAGTATTCCACTACATTTTGGTGCCATGCCACAAATGGCAGCAGAGGGGCAGCCTGACAGAATGGCATCTGACATGGAAACGTGTATGAAGCAAAAGTGTGGAACTGAATTCCTCCATGTGGAACAAATTGCACTGATTGACATTCAGTGACTGAGTTCAGCAAGCTGAATGTTGATGAAGATCAAATGGTACCTGTGATAGCACAGTGAAAGTTGGACGGTGTGGATAACATCTTCCTAGCAGTAATGCCATCATAGCAGCTCTGAAGCAATGGGTAACTTCCACTGGTGAAGATTTTTACGAGTGCTGCACGCAGGCTTTTGTCCATCACTGGCAAAAATACATAGCTAATGGTGATGCCTGAGTTGCAAGACAGTGTTTTGTACCTGAGAATTTGCTCTATGAAATAGTGTTATTGTGCTCTTTGTACCTGTTGTAATTTCAATGGAAATAAATAAGAGGCATTACTTCTGGAGCAATCCAAGTATAAAGAACAGAAGGAACAATAGATACCTGAAATTTTCAGGTTCTTTTGTGAATCTGGTCAACCTGAGCTTTTCTTCTGTTCCAGCTGGTTTGGTTTAACTTTGTATTTGCTCCGTCTTTAAGGAACCAGACTGCTTTGTCATCATCTCACAGGATGTCATGGTGGAGTCTGGCAGGGGCACCAAGTGCAAGTGAATTCTAACAGGGAGCTACACTAAATGAAAAGTTCCTCACAGCCACAGTTGAGCACAAAAGCTGCCAGACTTTACACTGAAATCAAGAGGATCATGATGTGAAATGAATTCTAGCAAGGTCAAAAAGCATGAGCAAACTTCAGAGGAGCTTCTGTGCTCCCAGCTGCTAGCATCCATTCCTTCATTCCTACTCCTTGATGTGCCCATCACCCCTTGGCCAAGGAGCTCCCTGATCTCAGCCTCTTTGAAGTTTGCATTTCACAAATACTAACATGGCAAAGGTGAAAAATAGGGCTGTTGTGCTGCTGTTTCACTGTACAAATGGGCTTTGAAAAACATTTATAACTACTCCCTAGCCTCTAGCACCTCCTTCTTCTTCAATAGCTCTCTGAAATGCAACTCTGTTTTAATTAAGGTCTTGGCTTCTGTTTCTTGCTTTCATCATGTCTTAGTTTGTTGCTAAAAACCAAATCCTGTTCTTGTCCTACAAAGACCCACAAGACCTAAAGGAATGTGACAATGAATGAAAAGTATGTAATACTGTATTTTCAAATAGAAAAACTTTCTACAAGTATCACTTAGCAGACTGTTACTGAAAATTCATCATTTACATAGATGTGACCTAAAAGCATGGCTGCTCCCTGAAGTGGAAGAAGTATATTCCTTACATATTACAGTTCTATCAGATGTTACCCTCTTAGGGTTAGGCACTCTCAAAGACATATAAATATTTACATTATTGGAAGATCCTTAAGGTAGCCTGAATGCTCACACCCACTTTTGATGACGCTTTTCCTTTTCTAAGGCAGTCACTCTCTGGCTAAGATACAGTTACACTCCAATGAAGTGTTTGCATGCTGGAACCCCAATCTTCACAGCCACTAAGGGTATCCCCCAAAAGATGTACTCTGCAGGCATGACAAAATTCTCAAAATTCTCAAAATAGACCCCCCACCTTCTGCAGCACAGTAACAAACACTGGCTTATTCCCTGCGGGAGGTTTCTGCTGCCTACCATAAACACAGATTCTTAGAATAACCTATCTCTGATTGGCAACAAGTACATCAAACCTGAAATGTTTCAAACTGAACATCTGCAGTAACTGCTGACAAATGTTTCCTCAGAAACTTTCTGCACTAATCTGTAAGTATGTCAAAATCCCAAATTCCACCCACTTTCTATCTGAGCAGCTGCAGATGTTCTCAGCGCTGTCTCAAAGAGCTATCCCTTAATTGAGACAAGTTTCAAATAAGAAGGTAAAATGTAAATGTTGCCACAAAGCTGTCTGATAGCTTTAACCACTGCTCTTGCTTCCTAACAAAGCAATTGGCATAACTAGCATTAGCTGACATAGTGTTTTGTGGTCCATGTCAAGACTACACTATATGTAAGCCTTTGCCTTGGCATCTGCCTGTCTCCTGACTGACAGCTAACAACATCATATGAAGACATTTTAAGTACCAAAAAATGTGCAGCGAGCTCTGGAGCTTCCAGACTGCATTGGTAACAACTTCTTTATTTACCAATTTGTATTGCATGCTGACATATTTATTGAAAGATTGTTTTCCCGGATGTGTATTTTCCCTTTGCTCTCTTAATGAGAGTAGGGAAAAGTGATACGTGTTCTTGGAAAATAATCTTATTAATCTTATTAGAGATCTGAACAATATCCTTGAATATTCTGATTTCTAGAATTTGCATGTATTTCTCTATGATGCTGTAAGCTTACTCATAGGCAGGAACAGGAATCAGTTTGAGACCTGAACACTGAAACACAGATGCACTCCAGTAAGAGTTAATTACATAACACAGCAGTGGAATGCCCTTCGGCTGCAAGTGAAAAGTAGACCAGAATCCAGCACACCCCATAAAAGTGTTCAGAAAACACAAAATAATGACTAATTTGTAGATGAGGCACTTACTGTGTGAAGTGGTCAAACAACTGTGTTCACACTGAGGGATTTCCCATCCGGCAAGAGCTGCTCCTGAAAAGAGGAGGGGAAAAGACAGTGACCTTGTGAAGTGGGTGAGTTTTAAAACACCAACTGTCTGATGGAGTTGTCCTTGTTGATATATTAGCTTCAAGCTGCATTTGGATATAATTGAGATTCATGTAGCAAGTGGGGAGGGCTCCATTCTGCTGAGGAGATTCGATTATTCAGGGAGAGAATAATGGGACTGAATCGCTCATTTGGGCAGGTGTAACCAACCTGCTAGATCCAAGCAGGCCAGCTAAGGCTGCAGATTAATTGGGTTCATTACGTTTCATCTCTGAATCCAGACCATTCAAACCTCAGAGAAGCCTTACTAAACCCTAGATTTTCTTACAGGCAAACAGTGACCGTGTACTAAAAACCTTCAGTTCACACTGACCAGCTTTGGGCATTAGAAAGTCAGGACAGGACCAGAAGGTACTGCGTTGTCATCTATTTTCCCTTATGCTCAGGGCTCAAGTTAAGGAGCGACAGCTTTAAGCCTGGTATGACTGGGACTTGTGGAAATGAGAAGGTAGGGAAACACTGCCCCTTTCCATCTCCCATCCTCACATAAACCTGAGCAGTGCGAATCTAAATCATTCTTACTTTACCCAGAAAAGAGGAAAAGGAAACTTTGTGCAGCTGGGAATGGTGGTGGACAGTCTGTGAGCACCAATTCTACCAAAGAATGTGAGAAGTACGCAAACTTAATGGATGAACAGACTCCACAATCACGATGATGGGTTGTTTTTTTGACACCTGAGTAAATGACCCAGCCCTGGCTGTATTTTAATTTTTCATGTGCTAGCTATATTATAATCCCAAATAGACTCCTGTAAATCTATTTAGAAGCATAATGAAATGAAAACCAAGTTTGAATAGAGAATGCATTGATTTTCTATGTCAGAAATGAAGCAATTTAGTATTTCTTTCACTCAAGGTGCTACTGTTCTATGCCAGTACTAATTAAATTCTAACGTGTTCTGAGCGTAGAAATTATGTTGTCTCATAGTAAAGCAACTATATCAAATTGAGAGGTAGAGACATTAACGATCTGATCAGATGAATTAACATAAACCAGCAGTCCCTGTCATTGCCACAAGTACATTTTTCATTAGCACTGACTCCTCCTGATTTTTTTGTTAATAGATTACTACATGGGGAGAGGGAAAAGGGGGGGACAGAGGGAAGAGTTAGGTAGTAAGTATTTTGCAACTGTAGGTCATGGAATTAGGAGTTGTAGAAAAGTAACAAAAATTGTTCAGAGGTTTAAAAACTAGCTCATAAGACAAAATGACCTCACAGGACCTCCCCATATTCTCACATATACAGCTTTTCACTGAACTTATTCACCAAATTCTTGCTTTATCTGTACAATATTCCCGTGTCACTCTGACTGTTTCTTCAAAATCTTTCAAAAGCATCTTTTCAGCTCCTACTTTCAATAGTAAAATGGAGGTTATCTAGTGAACTTGAACCAGCTGTCCTTGTTCCAAAGGCATTCTGCTTTAATAATTCAGCTTGGGCAATCAAAGTTTGTGCCTCAATTTACCTTTATGTAAAATCTGGAGCGTATCTAACTCATGTAGCTGTAGCATCTCTTAAAATTAATGTACTGCTTTAACACATTCCTTGACCAAAATTAGCTCTAGATATGCACGTGGCAACAGTTCCTTAGGAATCCGGTTGAGATTTATGGGAACAGTCAAACCCAATGCTTTGGGCTGATGCACAAAAGAACATCGCACCACGCAGCCGCGGCTAATTGGACAGATGGGCTCTGCCAGCAGCAATGTGTCTTAGCTGTCAAACATCCTGAACTTTTCAGCCACCTACACAACACACAGCCACATGTGAACACCCAGAGAAATTAATATGGATATTAGCCTTCACCATTCATTATCTTGTCATCATTTTAAAGCCCAATTTTGAAGTGAGAGGACACATCGCGGCTTTTTTAATTACCACTTGCCCCAGCTACTGCAATCATAGACCCATAAAGGAATCCCAGTATAAATTATTTTTTGCTAATAAATATCAGTCAGGGATAAATAATGGACCAGAGCTCTTTCACCTTTTTATTAATCTATGGTATCTACTGTGAAAGTCTTGATGAAGAGAGCTCTGGCCTTTCAAGCAATGAGTTGCAGAGCAATAGACATTAGTTCTTTGGACTGCTGGGATTAAAACTTCCAGCAATGACTGACAATATCACACTGCACGAGTGGGAGATGTGAGGTACAGAATGTGTATCTCTGCCGACATGTGCAATATTCATGAACATTTTATTATTTTTTCAAGGGCCACTTAGGTGCCATTCAAATTCAAATCCTGAAAGGTATTTACTCGGGTAGGAAATGGGAACTACATTAAAGCTGGTATGAGGAGGAGAAGAGCAGGATTACAACTCCAGCATCTTTAAAGTCTGTTCCAACCAAAGCCATTCTGTGGTGATTTATAAAGGATTCCATTTAACTCAGAGCGTTCAGAAGATGCCATATTTCCACTACTCATATTTCAAACAACACATATATTAAACCCTTATTCCAAGGAGGAGCACAAGCTTTCCTGTTTCCTTAATAATCCTTTTAAGTTTTTACTTTTCTTCAACACTCAGCAAATTACACAGCATAGAAAATGCCTCCTGAAGCTGCTCAAGTAACAGAGAACTTGAAGTTGTGTCATTCTTCTCCTATTGCTTTTGCCTTCCATTTTCCTTCACTTGTGCAGAAACACCTTGGAAGTTCTGCATCTCGATGACGACATAATTATGCCATAGACTACAGACAGTCACAGCATGTGGCACTTTCTGACTTGCCGTAGAGGACTTTGGTCTTCCAAGCAGCACATTCTCCTCCTAGGAACAACCTTGAGGTTTTTTTTAACTCCAGAATTAGAATTCTGGACTTGCTGCAGAGAGGCTTGAAAAAGCTGTATGTGAAATAGCTGTTTCCTGTCAGGCTCCTAAAATCCCTAGTGGTTAAACATAATTTTTTAAAGGCTTTATTTGCTATCAAGCACCTGAATCCTATATATTTTACAAGCTAATGAGCTAGTTTTTGAAGAGAAAAACGTAGCTGTTAGGAATATTAACTGAAGTTATGCTTACTGCAGGAGTGTGGGGGGTGTGTGTAAAAATCCTGCTTTAATGTGTAATCTTGGAGTAAGTCCCAGAAGAGATTGATTCAATTTCCATTGATTATGAGAGCAAAACTTAAAATTGCTCTGATGTATAGACACTTGCTATTCCCAGCTTCTTGCAAGCAGCAAATTAGTGATGTGTGGCAGGCCTATGAAGACTAGTAATATGGAGCCTTAGAATTATGGTGCAGCGTGTAATAATGGAAAAGATTAAAGATTGGGTTTGTGTTACAATAAGAGATCTATAATTGACAGCTTCAATTAATAGGTCTCCAAGCCACAAATCAGAAGTCTACAGCTGCTTGCCCTTTTCATATGAAAGGATACTTAGAAAAATCTCTAAATTATCATCCCTGGTTTGTGTTGCCTGGGGAACAGAAGCACAAGTTTTGAGTAAAAAGTTAGAACTTAAAATGTGTTTTTAACACAACACTTAAGAGAAAATATAAAATTTACACGTCATCTGGTTTCATCTTTCCTTTAGAGGTCCTCCTCTATCCCTGACCTCCATGTTAAATAAAATCATCTTGTTGAAGCACCTTCTGTAAACTGAAACAACACAGTGGCTGCAAAGTAAGCAAATTCTGCTGTCATAAAGTCATGGACCTCCTTTGATCTTCCGTCACAGAGGGGCAACACAAAATCTTTTGAAGTGTTTTTGAAATTCATCTTGCAATAATATCTGTAATAATATCTGTAAGCAGCCACAGAAAGACTTCTAAGGCTTAAATAACACCCGCCCTTCCCAAGCATCATTTCAGTGAACAGAGTGCTTGCCATTGGAAGATGTGAAAGCAGAATAGTTAGGAACAGCAGAAATAAATCACAAGCAATGCTAACCCAAACTCCAGTTTGAGTAGCTCCAAGTACAGAAGTAAATCACAAGGAAGCAGGAGTCATTTGTACTAATTAACAAAGGTTTTGGAAGAAGTGTCTTGCTTTCAACCTGAACTTCCTTGGAGATTTAAAAGAGGTGCAGATATATGGCTTTAAATCTGTTTCCTTGCTAAAGAGCTCAGTTCTGTTAAAGCAGGTTCAGATATTATTATGGATTCAGGAACAGTTCGACACAGGTCGAACATCATTCCATTTATGTGTGTGCACACGTGTGTATATACTTACGTCTATCAATTCCATTTTGTTTGAATTCAAGACTAAAACCTGGGAACATGGGAAATTCTTGAAAAGAAAAAAAACATCTTTCAGAGGGCTCTAATAAGGAGAACAAATGTCTTATAGAGGGCCAAAGTGGAGAAATATTAATTGACTGTTGAAATGGAGAAAATATTTTTCTTATTAGTCAGGAAATTAGGCTTTTAAATTTGACAAGAAGCCGCCTGAAATTTTCATTGGTTTTACTGTTTTTATCAGGTGCTTTTTGAAGAGGAGAAAAGAGGGAAAATTGTGATACTTTTATTTGCATAGAACATAAATGTTATTGCGTAATGAATAAATTAAATTTGTGATAAATAAATAAATAAACGTCAGCCTTGAATTGGGTGTAACAGAGGCTTTCAGAGCAAATCAACATCACATCGACAGAAGCTGGGTATTTAGATTTGTCCTTGAAGTGCCGGGGACATTGTACTTTGGCATGAATGGCCTCAGGCAACAAAGACTGAAACAAAAGATGTGAAGTTGGGTGAGGTACTACTCTCTATTTCATCCTTTTTTTTCCCCCTCAGCTTTTGTACATTGCAGTTCAGAGTCACTTTTGTTAACGACTTGAAAAGTCATTCTTTGCACCTGTAGAATGTTGATCCAGAAGTTAAAGCACTTAATTTCTGAATAGCACACATCTAGTCCTGAGAAATGCCAAGAGAAAAGGATTTTTGCAGAGCAAAACGTCAGGACAAGCTTTCCCCAACAACACATGCAACATCAATCAGGTATGACTGAAATAATTTTCCTGTTCCTAATTTGTAAAATTTTAATAATTGAAGGAATAAATTAATTTATATGGTGATCAGCTTATGGACTACGAATATTAAATAACCTGTTAACAACATAATTGAGAACATGCTTTCATTTCCGTTCATGCATCAGACTATCACAGTGGGTTGCCTTCCTTGTGAGAGGGCCAAAATCATGGCTTCAATGACTAGTTCTGCATAAATATGTATGTGTGTACATTTCTAGGAGCTTTCTGGTATTGATATTTCATAAATAATGGGTATGCCTCGAATCAGTTGAATTTACTTTACAAACTTTCTACTTCAGCTGTTTCACTTTCGTGGCACAGCCTTGACAAGTCTTTTGCTAAAGGTTTTGAATTTCTAAGAAGCATTACAACAGCTGTTGTAGTTAAGGGCAGGAACAGATCTTGTATTGTTGAACAGAACCTTGGGAGCCCAGCTAATTCCCTACCTCTGACTCTATCCTGTCAAAATGCAGAGCACTTTGAGGAGGAAATAGTAGGAGGAAGCATCGTTGTAGCTGTGTGTGATTTACAGGAATGTCAAGACACATTAGCATGGAAGTAAATACCAGCAGTAATTTATTTTGAGTGATGAAACACTTGTCCTGTCTATTACTGCCACACACAATTAATTGTCAGTGTTACTTGACAAAAGTAAAATAAAGACTTTGCACAAAGCGTGATGCAGAGGCCTAATGGGATTTTCAAGAGACTGAAGCCACACAGATCTGTAGCACAACTTCAGTTAAGCTGCCGTTTATAAAGGGTTAGTGAGCAATCAGTGCATTTTTATTAATATTTATTAAAAGTTTCCAGAGAAATCAGGGAACAGATGTTATAAATGTGTTACAGACATAATTAGGATTCATCCAGGGATAATCACAAGCACACCAGCAGCCCAAAACCAAGACTTTTAATCAATGGTTAATTTTTAAAATCCAAATACTACCCATTAATTATCCCTTCATAACTCAAAGTTTAAATGCAAGTGTGATAGAAACCTCTTCCTTTCTCTGGCTTTGATATCACTGCAGGTTATTTTTATCCCAAAGATTTTTTCAATTCAACAGCCCTTAAAATGAATATGAAATTCTTCGGTTTCCTTGGGTATTAGCAGAAGTGTAGCTTTGCTGACTAACATTTTTAACAAAATACACATTGTCAAATCAAAACTCACTTGTGCATAAACTGGAAAGGGAAATATACTTAATGAAAAATGTAAATTCAATCTGATAGCTAACATTTTGTATCATCCAAAAAAAATTATCTGTTAAGTAACCAATATAATTTGAAAGAAGAAACAGCAACATTCATTTTCTTTCTGAACCCTCGCAAAAGAAATAAATGTCTGCTGTAAAATCTTACAATGTTAAATAAATTCAGAAACAGGTCTGCAATAGAATGCATTGTACCCATTGTACAAAGCCTTCTCTTTCTATAGAAAGTTTAAATAAGAAACTTCCCATCTCATTAAACCAGGAAATAGAACACAAATGTTTGAAAGGTTTATAACTCAAAATTTTATTGATTTACTGTCAAACACTGTTTTTCTTAATTTACAAGCAACTAATTCACTTACTAGTCTATCATACAACGCTACAACTCTAATAGAGATCTCTAGCTAAACACCAGTAGAGATTTCCACCACAGGAGCTCCTGACATTCTGGAGTTTCTCAACCCACCTTCCCAGGCAATTTGTTCAGATACGATTTTTTGACACTTAACTTTCAGTTGGTCTTAGTAGCACAGGGAGATGTTCCCACTGTTCCATACATCACCTTTGCTGCTGACACCTTGGGAACATCCAAGGCCAGTTCTTTAACATTTGTATCTACCAAAAATATGACTCATTCCTGATTGTGAACTGATATGTTTCTCTGTCACTTGGACTTCTATGTACTATTATAATAAAATAATCCAAAAGGTTGACAAGAAGCAATAGCTTGCTCATGTCTCCTTAAAGATTTGGTTTCCATGACAGTTGAAAAGGGGCTCCCTCCATTTGGGATGAGATGATGTGGATGTTAATACTAATAAACATAAGTCTGTTGTATTTTTGGCAATCCAAAGGCTTTGTAGTGGAAGTTAGCCTAAATAAGACTCACTAACTTACCAAGCCTCTTTGTGTCTGGTGTGAAAATACGACTTGTCTCAATTGAACACAGTTTTTGTTAACATAAGTAGTTTGTAATAACTACGATGATGAAGGTGGTCATCCTCAAAGCTAGAAAGCAGAGATATTTATCTCAGATCAAATGGGTGAAACAGCAGTTCATGAGTTATTCTTTTACAGCCTTTTCAAGAAAAATGACTAAATGCTTTAGTTTAAAAAAAAAAAAAAAGCTACAAACATGGATCATAACATTGAAGAAATCCTACAGATTTATATTTTAAACAAATACTTTTCTAAAAGAAATATTGAATACCAGAAGTAATTCGTAATTAAGCATTATGGTGCCAGAACAAGTATTTGGACTCCAGGAAATTTCAAACCTTGAGGTTTTTTTAGCAGCATTAACTCATCTACAATGTACACCAGGTTTACTGATATCCTGATCAGTTAACATTAGGCCACTTGAATGTTTGTCTCAAAATGGAAATTACAGAGTATGATGTCCTTTAGTATCTAATCATTCTACCTAAACTCTGATGATCTCCTTTCTCAACTCCATAAAGTCAAAATGTATGCCAAATTCAAGTCCTTCATTACAGCCCTTCCTCTGATGTCACTCCTTTACCATGGACTGGAGCAGCAAAGAATTTATACAATATATTGTATCAGCCTGTTTAACAGAGGAAGTGTTTGTTAAAGAAAACAAACAAAACCACAAACACAAGCTGACAGGCATCCCACACAGTTTGAGCTACAGATTTGTCTTTTTTCCTTTTTAACTTTTCATGTAGATTTCTGAAGAGCCCACAGAGACATCTTGTGCCTGGATAACAAATAGCAAGTCATCGGTACAAGAGAGGAGGACCATGGCCCTTGGGACATGAGCAACACAGACAGCTGGCATTTACCAGCATCACTGCTCAGGAGTGCAAAGCTTGTATCATCTCTCTTGTATTTAGATGGGTCAGGAGAAGGTGGTGGTGGTGGAAGCTCATGCTGTTGAGTGGTTAGAACAGGCATAGCAGCATTCAGTCTTTTTTAATCAGGCAGTCTACAGATTTTATTAGGATGTGAGGATTCAAAAATATGCTCTAATAGCTACTGTTAGGCATTTCTTTTTAAATCAAGTAGCATGTGTTACATGCTGGTAAGTGCATTGCTAGGCACCCTTTAGACAGTATTCCCCAGCTTGAAATCAAATGCTATCTGTGCCCTTTTTTCAGCTGGAATTCTTGTGTTTAGTTACAAAATAGGTGTAAACAGCATGCTGGTATTTGAGATAGAGCTTAAATATTTCAGTCACCATCGCTCAGATGAAGTACAAGCACTTTGAGCTTGAGAGTGGTTTAGCCTTAGGCAGCAAGGAGGGCTGTATGCTACCTCAGAGAGGTCAGAGGAAGACTGAGACTTTCCTATTAAAACATTTACTTAACCACTAACTCCGAAATCAAACTGACCAGTATAAAGGTGGCTTACAGAGTGCATTTGTTAACCCAATGCAACATTTCCCATCAGATAAGCCCCCTTATTTCATGGCAATATGGTAACAAGACTTAGAAAACTATTTTTGTTCTCAGTGTTACTGCTACACAGGATGATAATTAAGAGAGGCATGTGCTGGTCTGGAAGGAAATATGTAAGAGGCTCTGGAAAAGTAGCCCTGAAGCTATACTAGTAGTAGAAATGAAGTTCTGTTATGTAGAGCCAAAAAAGAGAGGTCACAAAAGATGAGGTTGGCAAAGAATTTACTTATCCCCACTATCTTCACAAGAGGCTCCTTAAGATTATCACTTGCTCAAAGGTACATTAATTTTTCAGAGAAAAGAAAGGAATGAGAGGACCTGATTTTTTTTCTGATTTTTTTTTAAATTATTATTATTATTTTAAAACAGATACATGAAGTAATTGTAAGTTTGTCTGGACAAGAAAACATCAAGACTTCTTTCTTACCCGCCTTTTGGCTGCATGTGGCATGTGAAAAATTAAGAATGGTTCTTGACCTGTCTGGTGAAAAGTAGACTTGCCTGAGAATTAAAATAAGGTAGGAAAGATGGTGTTCAGGAGATAGTATCAAAGAGTTACAGCTTTGGGATCTGAGACATTGCATCCAGCATCCAGGACAGTAGTAACTTATGATGCAGAAAATGCTTTCATGGTTGGTACTTTGGACAGATGCGGTAGAAAATAGGCTTGATTCCCATCTGTGTCATGCTATTCTTTGTTCCTGGGAAGCAGACAAAAATTTCTGCCTAATTTTTAGTTTATGATATCAGAGTGGCACATGTTGAGCTGTTGCAGTCTTGCAAGAAAGCACACCATCAGACAAGACTTCATTCTGCAGGTCAGCATTGCACCTTAAATAGCAGCTGAGAAGTCGATTTAAGTGGCTCACTGAAGAAACCACTCTAACACGCTGGTATCCTTTCCTTCTCACAGAAGGAGGGATAGACCTAACAGCAAGGATTCATGGCTGAGACATCTCTACATCCCCGCTGGCTGCTGCAGCAGCCAGGTATCACTAAGACACGGTGGCTTGTAGAAGTCAAGAGAACACCACAGTCCTGCTCCCTGGAAATGCATCAAGCTCACCTTGAAAAACAAAAACCCAACAAAAGACTTATCCCAAACATGAACAGTGTATCTCAACCAGTTCCTTTTCTATCAGTTAAGTGCAGAAATACTGGATGCCAGTAATACCATTAATTGTATTTCTAGAGAAAAAACAGCCAAACTCTTTTGGCGTATATCTCATCATCCATACTGCTTTACTCTGCATAATTTTAGTGGTCAGACACCTACTTTGGGTAACATTTTTCTGTCCTTGATGGATAATCACAGCAGAAAATTACTTCTTCCTGTCAATAGGTAAATAGGTTGCCTGTGTGTATTGTCACAGTCAGGTTGGATTCTATAACACTTCCCTTTCCAGCAAAAGATATTCATTACTAACCACAAAAAAAGAATCTGTATAATAGTCAAAAAGGCACAGAAGAAATAATATTTCGCTTTAAACTTGATTGTTTTCACACTTGCATGATATATACATAAGCACAATTTTATTGGACTTGATTTTCTCCTAGGATATTTCTATGTCTTACATAGGGATTTCAATAAAAGGAATATAGAGAGACTTTGAAGTGTTATTCTTGTTGATTCACATTTTGTAGAGGGGGAAATTGCTACCCAGAATGTAATGCTGAGAACTTTATCTAACATTGGATTTATTCCTGATGTACAAAACAGAACCGCACCAACATTATACTGATGTAAAGTTTGCATATGCTCAGAATGAGGCTGTTTGTTGCTAGAGAAACTTAGAGATTTGTGCTTCCTTACAAAATGTGTTGGTAACCACAATCCACTCACTATTTCCAGCAGCATTTCACTTTTAAGATGTCACATATAAACAGGACAAGCCAGCTTTGGATTCACACAAAACTCTGCTTGCTTTCCTGATAGAAATTAGCTTCATGGAATCAAAACTACAATGGAAAAAAAAAAAAAAAGAGAGAGAGAGATAGTAACAATAATAATAAAGAAGTTTTGTAAACTTTGCAGTTTACAAAAAAAAGAGATTTTCTTCAGAAAAGAACACCTAAGGTGTTGATGTTGCAAATAACATTTTTAAAAAGAAACACTAAGTAAACAACTGTTTGTGATATAACACGCCAAATGAGATTGCTTGATAATGTGACTGATCTCTCTGTCCCGATCTGTGCCATTCCAACCTCACAAAGAGTAGCACATATGATCTGGGTGGGACTACTAAGAAGCTGAGAATTACAAGAATAAGATTGACAAGACAGATCTCTTACTGACTTTCACAGATGCTCTAGGGCTGGCTCAAGAGTCCACGTATACACTTATCAATTGAAATTCATGACAGATTAATGAAACAAATTGTAACTGAGCACTGAAATGTGCAGGTTACATAATCACATCAAGTAGGCAAGACATTCAGAAGAGAGCAATCAAACACTTCTACTGCAGGCAGCATTAAATATTGAAACATCATTGTTCTGTACAGTGTTGTACCATAGAAACCACCCAATATTTCATCTAATAACCCACTGGAGCATAAGAAAACAAAATTATAAAGCAAAACATTTATTTACCATTTAAGCAACCTACTTCTAAGTTGGATCAAGTCAGCTGTTTCTCTCTGAACAAGTAAAGCTCATCCTTACAAAAAAAAAGATCAGTAGTACAAGTCAGCATAACTAAGGGATATTTAGGGAACTGTGCTGATTTCCCACTTGCCTATTCACTGCTGTTTTGATAGTGACGAATAAGGCAAGGTTTGTTTCTAAGATTCAGGCACCTGTAATTACACCAAGGTGTGTTCTGAAGGCAGATCCTATGGTGGCAGACTGCTAGGAAGAGAATTCATTTAACAGTGAAAGTTAGTCCACAGGATATTTGTGCATCATCTTTTCTCAGATAAATCATTTAGTGCACTTGCTCTTTAGTCCGTGCATGTAATGTTTCTTTTTTTGTGATACATTCTGACCTCAAGGGTGAGATGCATTAAATTCCAGGATAACTAAAACATTTTTTACTGGAAGCCTGTACTGTTTTGATGAAATATACATAACAAGCTTATGAATATCAGGGAGAGGACTCAATCTAAGGAGGGGAATAAGAAATTCAAACATCTCTGTGTAAAAGTTGTAAGGTATCACTTAGTTGTAGGGATACAAAAGGGAAACACACGAGAACTAAGGAAGGATACAGCAGTTTGTTCAGAAATATTCTTTCCTTGTGTTGTTTCAACGCAAAGATAGATATCTGCATTCAAATCACAGAGGATGCTGACAAGTCATGTTTGACTTCCATTTAGCCCTTTGACTGAAACCATATGAAGCAAGATGGTGACCATATGAAGGTGAGCTTCTCCATACGCTTTCCAGACAAGAATATAGCTGTAATTTATCCTAGGTGAAAAGGAATCACAACAAAAAGAAACAAAATGAAAAGTATGAAAGTGTTATGTTGTCCTTCGAAGGAATCATTTATTTGCCTGCAAGAGTGTTAGCTAGTGTCATCAACACAAAATGTAACTGTGGGTATTGTTATTGTGGCTGCGTGAAGATGGGCTGTACCATCCCTGGGAAAATGGGCAGAGATTCAATCTAGGAAAGTGAATTAAGGAACCATTAAGGAGTGGAAGGGCTGAAGCTGTATTTTGCCACGCAAGTGGACTGTAGTTAAGAGTTAGAAACCAAACTGCTCTTGAGTGAAAGCAAATCTACAGCGATGAAAATGGCGTAAGCAAGGAAACGCTAATGTGATCGGTTGTTCCTACAGCTCTGTTCTTCACAGGGCTCTGAATCAAGACAGATTCAGGTTAACTCAGAAGAGACTTGGCGTTTTCTTCTGAAAACATCTTCAGAACCTCACATACACATTACCTATGTATCTGCTTCAGCACCTGGGCTAGCAGTTGCGTTTCTCTGCAAGCACTTGGCAATGAGTTTGCAAGTTTAAACAGTGCATGCAGTGCTATATGAAGATCCTTGGGACATGCTCTGAATAAGCCATACACAGCACTCCATGGTGCCACACCGATGTACTAACTTGAGCCACAGAAACATCAGAGCAGGGCACTCAGTCTGAAGTAATATAGCATGGCTGATTGATTCAGGTTGGCTGCTTTCAGCTCTGACAGCCCTACAGACGGTTGCTCTGCAAGGCATAAAAGTACCCTCACCCTGAGTTAGAGACCCCCTGCGAGAAAGAATCACAAGATTACCACAAGTTATTCATTTTAACTTTGCTTATTTTAGGAAGCCTTTTTTTTTAACTCTTTTTTTTTTTTTTTTTTTAAGCTTCAAAGAACATTTCTCTACAGCTCTAAATTGGGAACTAATGCTAAGTAGAATGATTGAAGTGAGAAAGTTTGGTGTTGAATATTTTATCTGTGGCTTCCTAGAAAGTTAGAAACAGTTTGCTGTGATTTAGTGCAATTAATTAAACAGTTAGAGAATTTTGTGTGGTAGGTATAAATGAGGTGGCCTTGTTAATCCAGGCCGATGTGAAATTGCCCTTTAAATAGTGTTACAATTCTTTTAAATCTTTCTTTCTTTTTTTTTTTTTTTTTCTTACTCACAGCTGTACTTCCATTCTTTAGTTAAACAGGCTGGGAAAGCATTAAAATAGAAAGTACTTTTTTTCTAATTATAATGATGTCTTTTTATCATCTGAGTCAAGTTTCTGCAGGCTCTTATAAATGATTTTGCTCCAATTCCCAATAAATGCCCAGACTTTGATATTACAGTGGAGTGACTCATCGTGCTAACTGAACACCACTTTTTACTTCTCTAAACCAGGACAAAGAAGTGTCTTGCAAAAGCCAAAGAGTACAAATCCAAAATGGGACTGGTTATCGAGTAGTGGAAGATGTTTTAACCACCACCAGAGTCCCCCTAACTTCCATGTAGGCAGAGACAATAACACAAAACTATCTGGGAACTTTGCTTTGTGCTCTTGACTACCACCTGTTTCTATGTTAGGCACTGGTCACCTTGGTTTGCATCCCTACACGGAAATGTTTTCCTACAAATGTTTCACAGAGTTCAGCAAAACAAGGCAGCAGAACAGTTTTTGGCTCATTCTCTACAAAAGACCAGACAGAATTCAAGTTTCAGACATGAAGAAGGCTGCTCCTGCCACATTTCTGATTTTCCTGGCCTAAACTGAAGCACTGGGTAGACAGATTTGTGTGAGACAGCCAGATACCAGCTGATAATTAGGTGTGACTGAGCCTTCCAATCTGAATTTTTGCCATGGCTTCCCACCTACCACCTGCTTCCTTGTACGTCCTTTCTGCTCAGCTCTGGGCTGTCCAGGTTTGGTGGGAATGGGAAGAGCAAGAGTTCAAAAAAGCAAACCAACAACAAACAACCCACAATGACAAGCATAATAACCAACAGAAACTTGAAGCTTGCAGATACATCTCTGGCCAAAGATTTTCCATTTATAGGGAAACAGTCAATTCAAGAGCCAGTTCAATTTCAGAAGCTGAAGAATCCAGCCCTTTCATTCCATGTCTGAATCTCTGCAGACAAACATTAAAAATGATTTAAGGAAGAGATAACACAGTTTCAGTACTGGCAAAACCTCTTCAGCTGCTCATCATTCAGATATATTCTTGAATTCCTGAGCGGTGTAGGAAGGAGCAGTAAAGCTTGTAGTTTATGCCTGGCTTGGATACAAATGGAGACAAGCTATTACTTTCTCTTTCCAAGAATTCATTCAATTGAATCCAATTTTGAAAGCTTTGGAGAATAATTTGAAATATATGGAATTTTAGGTTCCTTCTGAGCCTTCACACTGTCTTGACACCGGCATTATTCATCCACATCTTGCCAGTGGCTTGGAGACTACAAATTCAAGCAGAACTAATAGCAAAACAGCTTCTTTGATTACATTGTGAAGGTGTTGCTTGTGTAAGCAAGTATCTGGCAACTACTCCCACTTCTGCGTAGCTCTTAAAAATACTTACTTCATGTGGAAGTATTTTTAGTATAATTGCCATTAAATGAATTACAGGAAGCTAATATAGCTTTATTACTGGTGAAAAATATTACAATTTACATCATTAAAACGATTTTTAGATCTGCTGCAATCACATTTTACCTGTATATTGTCTGTCTGACAATATCTGAGATTCATAAAAATAGGCCAGTTTCACAGAACACTTCAAATGTAGTTTATGTGCAGCCAGAGACGTTTTATATTCTGCAATATGTGCTTTCCATTCTTCACTGTGTGCTCATCATACCATACACAACACATATTGGGAATAGAGAGCTTTTCCCTCTGCATTTACTGCAATGTCATTTACAATGACACTGTGTCAGGTGTTCGGTTCTGTAGGCATATCTGTAGCCCAGACACAGCGCATCTGTGGGGTTAGAGCAAAGCCTTTGGATGATCAGTACCAAGTTTTACAGTAGATGTCTCCACCACTACTTTATCTGGCACAGATCACTTTCTCTCTGTAATTGCCTGTTCATGATTTCAGGGCAGGCAGAATAGAACTCCCTACACAACCCGTCCTTTCCTTGCCACTCGCCAGCTGCTTGCTTGGGGACATAGCAGCCATGTCCGGTGTGCTGCTCCTTGCAACAAAGCTAACCAGGCAGAGATGTTGGAGTGACTTTTCTTCTACCTTATTTCCTTGCAGAGATGCCAAATGCAAGTTACACTCACACTCAATATGATTAATTAGCAAATCAGCGAATCTGAAAATCTATATGCAGTGACAGATGGTGGGGCTCTTAGGAGCGGGTGAACAGGACTCTGCTTCCTATTTATTAGTGGAAACTCCATTACCAGCCTAATGCGCACACAGCCCCAGAAGACAGCAGTTAAAAAGGACTGACTATAGCTGCTGAAATGGGTCCTCTTAGAGGCTGGCACACAAGTGCTGACATGGGTCTGTATGGTCCCATCCAAGCAGATGTCGGCTGTCTCCTACAAACAGCAGCTTAGCTTGTAGGGAGAGCAACAGGAGGCAGCATGGGAGGATGAGGAACTCAAGCAAGAGCAGACCCCTTCTGAATAATTGGGGGGAAGAGGTGGCAGTAAAAAAATCCAATAATCTAATGCTTACTGCTCTCTGTCATCCAAGATGACCCATAATTCTGTCTACAAGCCATGCAAAACTCATTTTCTCCAATATTTTTAGACTGGTCATGAACTGTTGGCTCAATAAATTGACAGTTTAGTTCATAGGACAAAAGGGAGGAAGCGAATCCTCCCAGAACACTAATGAGTGCTGGGAGACATCATGATGTTGATGAGTGGCCTATCGTTGTCTTGGCATGAGGGCAGTCTCAACAAACAAACATAAACTGATTCAATGCACTAAACACAGAAAGAAAAATAAATCTGTCAGTATTATGAAGAAAATGCATAAAACAGTGGACTTTAATAACTACTCTCAGCACTGATGTCTGAGTTTGCATTAATATTCTGTTTTAGTGGGGAGCAGTCTTTATCTTGCTTGAGCAGTCAATGGAAGAGGAATGATTGACTACTGGTATGTCTTATGTGAAACAACAAGCAAAGATTTTAAAGATGTAAATTGAGGTACAGCAGTGGGGAAAGACCAAGTTTCACCCTTATAAAGAGCAATAAAAAGAGAATCCACCCCAGAAACTCCCCAAAACTTAAGCCACTGAGAAGAAAAATAATGCATGATTTGTTGCGTTTTGTGATGTGTTGTTTTTTTATTTTATTTTAATTCCCAATTTTTTCCCTTCTTTTCTGTTGATGATTTCCTATTTGGCTTTTCAGTAATACTGTTTTTAATTTTCCCCAGTGATAAAGAAAAATACATTCTTGTTTACTGTTCTTCTATTTCAGATAATGTTATCTAACTGGATGTTCCACTGAACAGCAGATTACACTTCTCTAACTTTCATAGACTAGAACTACATTATAAGGAGTGAAAAATGTCAGTTAATTAAGACAACGTTGTTCTAGCGCTAGGATGAAGCCCACCCTGGGGAAAAAAGTCCCTTTGCATTGTTTAAGCCCAGTTCTAAACAGTGAGAAATGAGAGCTCATATGCTTCTTCTGAAGACAACTGGAGCCATCTATTTTAGAAACCACTTTCCAGTGGTTTTTAGTGAAATCAACACTATCACCCCTAGGAATGACACCTAATATATAAACATTAAGAACTGCTCCATCTTAAACCAAATAATCTGGCCCTTCATTTCCAGTATGAAGGTGAATGAGCTACTTATTTCAGCCACTGCAAAATAATTTGTTTTTAAAAACATGATAATAAAACAATGTCAGAAGGCATAGTGAAAAAAGGAAGAACGAAGACGTAGCTAAAGGAGAATAGAATATTGCTATAAAATGTATACACAATACAAATCACATAAAATATTCTATATTTATGATATAATAGAGTTTACTATAAGACTCAGAATTAGCTTTCAATGCATCCTATTTGTGAAGCTGCACTGAGTTGAGTTTGAAGGCATTTTTAATATTCAGTCTAGCTACAATTTTTCATGTAATTGAATGCAGGGAGGGGCTGGGGGGGGAGTTTGTAGTTTATGCCACCACAATGGACAGTTACAATGTTGTTTATGATCCTATTGTAATGGAAATATCAAGTCCATTGGTAAGCACTGTAATTGTGGGTAAATTATGGCAATATATTGTATTATGTAAAGAACCAGAGTAAGCTTCTCAGGCTCAGATTTATCCCAATTGTTTACTGTACTGAAGCAGCAGAAAGGAATTACTTTGGCATTTTTTTGGAATGTGCAACATAATCTGATAATGAGTGATATTTATCTCTCATTACTACCAGCAGCCAGCCAATTCTTGCAAATGCCAACTTAAACATTTGTTAAAGAGATTTTGCATGAAACACACACGTAAAGCACAAAGTTTGGTTATGTTTCCAGCTATCAGAAAAAAAGTGGTCCCACTGTGACTGCATAAAATGAGAAGCACGCACGAAGAAATCCAAAATAAAGCCTTACAGTAATCAAAGAGCTAGCAAATCGCTGGTGGCCAAATACTCAGCTCTTACAAGTTTATATTGCTAGTATGGAAAGTCTGCCTCACTGCCATTACAGAGCAGACCCTGAGTGCCTAACTTCTGTTGCTCTCTGCAAAATAAGGACTTGCTTTCTATATATCAAGAGCACCTGTATATCCTATGTTAGTTTCTTTCATTTATCCCACTTGCTTCAGTGTCTTTGAAAGAACAAGTGAATGTGAAAGTCCAAAGGAAAAGATGTTTGCTTTCAGAACAGCAGATTTGAATGGTTAAATGGCCTTGAAATACACATTTCACAAGCAGTTGTCTGGCTGCTCAATCTCCCATTGCTTGAATTTCTGATCTCCCTTGAAATAAACAGAAAAGTACTGTAATTGCAAAGATGGGGTTTCTGGCACTCAGTGTGATTTCCAGCTAAAAGCCACAATTTGCTATCAGATGTCTTCAACATTTAAACATGGGAAAATTCTACATTTTCTGTTTGTTTGTCTGTTTTGGTTTTCTTTTCAGAGAAAGGAGACTAGACAGTACTGATGAAGAGATCTGTGGGGTAACTCAAACCCAGCCTGGGAGTCAAATGTGTGTCCAGAACATATGGGGCAGAAGTAATAAAAGCTCCGTGACAGCAGCAAGTGGAACAGTGTGGAATGAGACATGCAGATTCTGTATTAAGTCCCGCTTGTATCTTGAACCGAGTTTAATGGAAGACAAAAAAGGTAGCAAAACTGAAGAAAAAAAAAACCAAATTCTTGGGCTAGCAAACATAAGATACGTCCTACTCTCTGCAAAAGATATTTTTCTTCTTTAAATCTGAATTGTCTGTCTGTTGCTGGAAGGTCTTTCAGATGCAAACAATTTCTAATTGTGGATATTCCTGTAAAATACCTGAGGTAGAAAAGTCATGGCATTTGCTATAACAGGCTCCCCACCTGATCCACCACTTTTTTTTTCAGGCCTACAAGGTAGCGAGTCCAATATCTCCAATAAACAGTAATTAAAGACAGAGGCAAGGAGGAACAGAAGTAGGAGGATAAATTTTGCTCTAGAGAAAGAAAAGGACAATACATTCATTTTAGAAGTAGATATAGTAAAATGATACCTGCTCTGGCTTCACACCAAGCTTCTAGCAGGCTTATTTAAAAGGAACAAGTCATTTTAATTAGCTCTCCCTGGACTCACGACCACGTGGGTCCCTGGCTCAGGTGTGGGGGAAAGCAGAGAGAAATAAATATATATATAATCTTAAATGAAGAGCGAGCTGGCCTTGTTGCACATTGTCTCAGGTCTGCCAGTAATCACTTTCAACAATACAAGTCCACAGTGACCTCTGTTGTTCCTTTCATATTGGAGATTAAAAGATGAAGCGCTCATTCTGCAGCTGGTGAGCGTGCTGTGAGCTGGGAAATCAATGCCTCCTTCAGACAGGTCTCTGTGCAGAAAAGGTTATCAAACATGAAATAATTAATCTTAATTCAACTCTTTAAAAATAGATCCTGCAAAAAGAACTGTCCTTTCCTGAAAACAGGGTAATTTATTTTTTCTTAAAGCTAACGTTTCTTTCATGACAGCAGATGCCTCTCAGAGTAGAACTCTGAATGTGTTTTTCTACTACTTCCATTTCTTTTCTGTTTATGCATTTCTTTAATGCACTAAATATACTTCTAGCAGGAGAATTTCAAGTAGCCCCCTGCCCACTCTGATGTTCTGCAGTTTCAGAAAGGTAATCATTTCCATCACTGTATCACAGAATGCCAGTGAATTGTCAGAGACAAGAATCTATCCAGAAAGACAGCTTCACAGGGTAGCAAAGGATTAGAACAAGACTGTGCCTGAGTTATTTCTGATATGTTAAGCAGCTCTGTACTTCATCAATAGCTGCAACTTCTCATGCTGTTTCACCTCGAAACTTGCAACACTTTCCCATACTACAAATGCATACAGTTTTGTCTCTGCACAGGTGCAGCAAAGCTGATACAGCACTACCTGACTCTCATTTCCTCCAGGGGGCAAAGTATAGGTAAGGAAGCCAAAAGCTCTTGTTTGCACATCAGACTTACTAAACACACTGTGAATGAGGCATGTAGGGGTTGGATGTTCATTTACACAGATGCAAGATTGGTCTCAGTCATTCTCAGCCTTCCTCGACATTTGAGTTTGGAAGTCAGCATCACCTGAAGTTGGACTTGAACCAGTGACATTTGAGTGCTTCTGCCCTGGTCTCTCAAAGGGAGACCTTTGAAGGCCTGTTTGTCTTCTATACTACATCAAGCTGCTAAGAAGTGATAAGCAATTCAGCATAAGAAGCTCAAGGCAACATTTATTTTTTCCTTCACATTTAAATAATAAAAAAAATCCGTACACTGATCTCTCATCTTTTTTTTTTTTTTTTTTTTTTAAAGAAAATAGTCTCCATTTGTGACTGAGGAACATCAGCCAGGCTAACTTGCATAGCTTTGTTGTTTGACCTTCTATCTTTCCTGGCCATTTCTACAAAACCTCCGGAAAGCACAAAAGGTTGGAGCAGACGATGTGCCATACAACAGAGTGGAGAGGAACAAATAGCATCACACATGTGTAAACACTGACAATGGCAAAGCAACGCAAGAATTTACCAGCAGCCTCATGCAGGGCCTCACATACCCCCATATGGATAGAGTGCAATTTATTTATTTGCTTAAACATGGAAAATATTTAGAAGACCATGACCTAAGCAAAGTGCCAGAACTAAGCCACTGCACAAACGAAAGACATGCTAAACACAACCAGACACCAGCTCTGTGAGTGAGTTTCCTAGTAATCATTTCTATAGCAGAAAAGCCTGGTGCACAACACAAGGCCAGGAACTCTAACAGAACCATTTCAGCACACATGAAGATATCAACTAATTCAGCAAATGCTTGTTAAAAATGCATTAAGATACGCCAGTACTGAGCCCGAGGACTTCAACTTCAGTATAGTTGGCAGCTGAGTTCCTCCCACTTGCAAATTACCCAAAGATACTGATTTCCTGATGTATTTGCTTGCTCTTCAGGATTCTTCAACCCAGTGCTTTTTTTTCCTGCAGTTCTTGCAATTCTGGAGTAATGTTTGTTGCCTAACCCCTTTTCTGGGACACAAACTGTTCTGTGAATATAAAGAGAGAACTGATGGAGCTCTGTAACTGATTACGTGAGGTTGTCTGGTATCAACTGTTGCTCAAATCCAGTTATATAAGATTCTGAAGTATTTAGAATATCTAAAAATATCCCCTCCTCCAGCTGGTTCCTCTCTGAACCATTATCATCTGCTACAGTACTCACAATGGCAGGGCTGAAACTGCTGTCAGACACAGCCTGCATAGGGGGCTGCAGAAACTTTCTCCTCTGAGCATTATGAGTTATGGGGAACAGACCTGCCCAGAACACCCCTCTGTTCTCTATCAGAGTACATAGATTCATTGGCAAAGGAGGTCGTTTGGACAAAGCTCATCTGCATACATGGCAATGCTTCGAACTCCACCTTCCTGCCAATGTTGCAACTTCTTTAGTAGTTAATATTACTAAACCACCTCAGGGCTTGATGAAATGGAAACCAAGACACAGCAACCTCCAAAACAGTTAAAATAATGAAAGCTTCCAGAGGTAGTATCGACGCTTAGCATTTCCCACAAAAATTCCTCCCATTCCCTTCCCCTCCCTGAGTTCTATCCTACGTTTATGCAATTCAGATGAAAAATGAAGAACCTCTCCTCTCATAATCATTCACATTTCCAAGCTGCTTGTTTTCAAAACTCAGGTGGATTCAGGTAGCAGATCAGCCAGCACTTCCTGCAATTCTAGATAAATAGTATCACATTTCCATTTCCATGCTTCTGCCTGCAAGACCATAACTTACTTAGACGTGGTTTTTCTTTTATTCTGCATTTTGTGCAGATCCAAATACAATTGGACAATCAATCTCAAGAGGAGCTTCTAGGAACTACCATCATATGAATGGAAATGGTGGCAGATGGCTAATACTATTGATTTTACAGCAAATGAGGTATTATACAGTGTCCCAAGCCAATTCACCAGTAATTCACTACAGAAAAGTCTGCCTTACTTTCCATAATAGCTGTATAATATAACTACATTTCTAAGCCATCAGGACCAATATTTGACTGAATATTTTCCAGAATATACATCTGGGGCAAAGACTGCAGCTGTGTGCGAACAATTAAAATATTCACCCTCAAACAGAGACTGAGCACAAGGCTTTGTATACCAGACATCTCCTACTACTTTGAATATTTAAGCTGTGAGCAGGTCTTCTCCACCACCGTCAATTAAACCTTTGGTGATCATCGGGAAGCGAGGAAGCAAATGATTACTGAAATGATGGAAACTGAGCAGGTACACGTAAAGTTAGGATAAAATGCTTGCTCCTTTTGATAAAAATTTTATTTATTGATGAAAATCATCATGAATGAATGTCATATAGATTAGCCTCAATTAATTTTTGAATTAATCAGGTGTGTTCCTGGTAATTTCCTTCTTTTCAAGAATCTTCAAATGATAAAAGGAATTTTAGTTCAAAGAAATTGAGAGGTTTCTCTTTAATAGAAGTTCAAGATAGGAAGAGAATAGATTTAGAAGTTGTGAAGGTGAATCTCATCAGACTGCTTTGAAATCATATACTAGAAGTCAATTATTATATCAAAGTCACCACAAATCATCAAATATCCTCATTAGCCACCATTTTTGTTTTGTTTTTAATTTTCAGAAGTAACAAAGGCTAATGTAAATGCAAGCTTTTCACCCGAAGTCCAAACTAACCCAGCAACACATTAGAGTATCTGGACACCAAAAGGGAGATGTGAGTGGGCAATCTCCTTCAAAACATCTTTTATGCACCTGGGCTTCAGCTATAGAAGTAGGCTCTGAAAACAAATCAAGTATTTTCTAACTCTTGTCAGAACTTTACTTGCACCTGCAGAAGATCAGACCCAAACAGATTGTTTCGTGTTGGCATTTTGCATCAGGGTGGATTTCAGCCACTGATTTAAGTCAACAGGAGCCAGCTCAAGGTACTGAGCAACTTCAGGAAGTTACCGACAGCCGCAGGAGGGAATGGCCATTGCTCAAGAAGACTCAAGACCATGCTTTTGATATGGGAAGCACTGCCATGCTCTTGAGGAATAAAAGAGAGAGCAACACAAACTGACAGTGTAGTTTCCCAGGCCACTGTGCTTTCCAAGAGCTGGTCCTAGACCTACAGGACAGTCTCAGTGATCCGAGGATAGGGCCACGAGGTGCAGCAAGTGACTGCTCTGCTGACAGTGACTTTTTGGCTGTGGTGATAGGGTTCATATAGAATTGCTGTATTCATGAAGCAATCTGTAGATTTTCTAGGTGAGGAGTGGGGGGGAAACAAATGAAGACAATGAAATTGTATTTCTCAGTGCTTTTTCTGAGAATTGCCAGAGGGAGTCTTTGGGGCTGCAAGTCATGTATACAGTAAAACTGTTTTACCTAAATCAGCTTGCTACAGTATATTACACATTCTTTAGTATTTCTTTGATGTTTCTAAAATGTGAATGCTAAGCTGTATAATATGATATGAAATTACAGCTTTATTGCCACAGGAAAAAAGAAAGAAAAAAAAAAGTACTGATGCTACTGACATGTTCAAGAACACATGATCTATTTTGATAGCACGCTGTATTTACAAAGTCTGTCCCCAGGCAGGCTGTGCTTAAATGAATTTGGAATCAAAAGACATGTGGTCAGGCTAACTGGGAGTAATTCTCGTACCTTTGTTTCTAGCATTACATAAGCAACACAGAACATAGACAGAACAAAGCAAGCATAGAAATACATCTCCTCAAAACTTAATTAGTGAAAATAATTCCAGTCTACATAGGGTAATTGCCACACTTTATTTCTTTATTTATTTCTGCCAGTTAACATCACGTGCATACAGATTAGTATTGCTTCTTCTGTATCTGCTTTTGATTTAATCAGGCCATCACTCATTACAATCATGCATGGGGGGCTCTACTAGAAGAGAATGTATAAGAAACAACCTGCCTTTTGACAAACAGACCTTGAGCTACATGACTGTGGCATGCTGCTTAATAGTCTTTTGCTCCCTGGTGCAATGGTGAATTCACCAGTGACCAGTGCTGTTGCCAGAAATCCCTGCTTAAGCTAAAAACATGCACTGAGAGAGTTCTGCCAGCCATGCTGATTCCAGTGGTCTTTTCTGGCTTTAATTGCACCAAATATCAGACTTTCCTGTTATTTCTCTCTCTGCACTAAAGGCAGTGCATGGCTCTCTTGTGCAAAGTGTTTTAGGAACATAACCCCTGAAAGGGTGGTTAAACATACACTCAAGAGGCCTGGGAATGAAATCAGAGTGACTGGGGATTTGTGAGTACACAGCCAAACCACAGCCAGAGGTATGTTATTGTGGTTAAGCCTTTCTTAATTCTTGGTCAGTTTATTTCTATGCCACTGCAAAACCACCAAAACTCACCTAGGAACAGTTGTAGATTTTTAGATAAATAAACATAAACAGCTTAAACAATAATAATTTTTAAAAGCATGTGGCAAGCTGTAAGCATATAAGTAGGCTAAGTGGAATAAGCTTTACATACAAAGTTTGACATATATTTAGCCACCATGCCAAAACAAAGATAGGATCTATATTTGATATTAATACTGAAATCATGACCACAATGGAGCAATTAATAATGATATTTTTAATAACTGACAACAACGTATCACTTTGTTAAAAACTCCTAGTCAATTCTCCATTCTCTAAAACACGATCAAGGATAACCAGTCTCAACCCAGGTAAGTAAGTAGGTACAGATGCATCTGATGGCCCATCTCCACAAACCCTGGCAAAGGTTAGGGAGTCCGAGTCTTCCCTGAGTTGTGATGACTTGTTTTAATTAAAAAAAAAAAAAAAAGTATAGGGCATCTGGCAGCAACAGGTTGCATGCATTTCTAAGTAAATAAAAAGTGCTTTGTGGGGTATTAGTTTGGTTTCACAAATGCAGGCTGGCCAAGCTTTTCTTAGGCTCTGCATTGTGAGAGGCTGGCATTTAATTGCGGAACTTTTTTCTATCTCTTCCTCTCCCTCCTTCTCTTGGTTCTGCAGGAATGTAATCCCTCCTAAATTAAGCATCAATGCCTAAGATGCACAACTTTTTAATACAATCTAGAAGTCATGATCATACCCTTTGAAACAAGCAATCCGTAAAGTAAAATACATTCAGTGCCTGAATGCTAATGCAGCAATTAATCAATTTGATATCCTTGCTCTCTCTCTTGCTCATTTTCTCTTGATTTTTTGATGTCAGAACCAACTCAGTATAACACCATACTTTTAAAAAATCATCTTTCAAGCAGCAGCATTAAACACTTCACAGTAGAAAGCAAACAAAATCAATACATATTATAGCATTCATAGTATGGCAAGAACTACAGTTACGGTTGCAAAGACATTTATTTGCTAAGCTTCTTTTCTCCACTCACTCTCAAAGAAACAGAACCAGACCAAAACACAACAGCAGTTTTCTTCACAAAATCTGCTGCCATGGGAAAATACTGTTACTTTTTGACACCGAGAACAGGCTCTACTTTGACTGCAACTTCATATGTATATGTGAAGAGAAACAAGCTTCACTTACACTTTTGCACTGCACAGTGCAAAACTGTGTGCAAGGGAGAGCTGAGCAAGGCAGGGCATTCCCATTAGCCCGGTATGGCACAAAGAGACTCCATTGAGGAAGCTAAAAGCAAGAGCAAAAGAAGAACAGAGCAAAGACAAGAATGATTTTCTTCAACAATGCAAGTACTGAGGAATCTACCCAAATTTTTGTTGTTGGAGCCTCCCCTTACCTGTCAGGAGGTACAGAAGGAACCCAGCGTGGTTTGAGCAAGACCATCAACCCTCCTACTGCAGGGAATGTTCTAGCAGATTGCAGCAGACCTTCCTGGGGTGTATGGGGCCATTAATCAGACCCTCATTAGCTCCACACTGCTGCCATGCAGCACCCTGGGGCTGAGTCAGCTGTGGGCAGGTGTGTTCACAGGTAGGGTGCTCTGTTGACACAGAGGGCACGCTCATGTAGGGTGCAGCATTAGCAGGCATTGTGCTGCTCGTGCATGGGGCATGCTTGTGCATGGCGTGCACTCACATGAGGCATGTTTGCACGTGAGGCTTGCTTACACATGGGGTGCACTTTGGGGTACATTCACATGGGGTGCACTGCTCACATGCAGGGCATGCTGCTGGCACACTGGCAGATGTGCAGCCCCAGGAGACTGTGACAGCTCGGAGTTGCTAGGCGACAGTGTCCTGCCCTCAGGGTATGCTCAGCCAGTGAAGATGAAAAATTCCCACCTAACGGTTTAATGTATTTGGCACGTAGGTAGATATGCACATGGCAATTAACATTCATTTATAACAACAATGAAATGATTAATCAGCTGGGATTGCAAATGACACAGTGACACCGGAGGTTCATTTTGTTTGGAATTGTGTATTGTATTTATCCAAATCTACGATTAAAGGCCAAGTTCTAAAGTCCCAAAGAATAAACTTCAGTTTTGATGCTGCTGATAAAATCCGTTCTTTTTACTGAATTAAATTTTGTGGGGGAGGAAAAAGAAATGAGGTGATGGTGGTTTTTTTTTTTCCCAGAGATTATGAAATGCAGGCGCATTTTCAATTCAATGAAGATTCTTCTCTTCCATCAAACTGCTGCATATGGGACCTGGTATTTTATTAGCAGCGGAGGGAAGAGGGAAAACACAGGACAAGATTAAAACTGAAATGCAGAAATCATAGAGACAGGAAAACAAACTGTTTTGCTATTTCAAGTTTAAGGAGATTAGGCACTGGAGGATCGATTCCAGTTTATCCTGAGGTTTCCATGCATATTCAGGTACTGAATATGGAAGCCATGAATAAAAATCGTTTTATATTACTCAGTACCTGCTTCTAATGACATTTATTATGTTTTCATTACTATAGCTCTCTGATTATTGAATAAACTGTTTATTCTGATCTATGGACAGAAGGACTCCAGCAGCCCTTGCCAGGTGGTGGAGGCAGCTCAGCTGCAGCAGGTGTCATCCCGGCACTGTGAGCTGCAAGGACCTGCTGCCATCCCCCCTTGGGCCAGTTTCCCTTGTGTGATGTTTGTCATTAAATTACTGCCAGAGGTCTGAACGCAGCTCAGGAGCCCCTGTGCAGGCAGCACACACATATGCAAATGTAAGACTGCAAAGCTCACTGAGGATCAGCTTGCCTTGAGCTATACACAAGATCACTCGCAGGGCTGAGGGTATCACCATCTCCCAGTCTACTGTGTCATCTCCACCAGCATCCCCTGTGTACTCAGACAACCAAGATATATTCCATTACTCATTCCCAATTCTCATTCATTTTAGGGATTGAGAAAAAACATTACCTTTCTCTTCTTTTATAGTTCCTCCTATTTGTCGCCATTATTTTTGCTCAGTCTGACTGCAAGTCAGCTTTTTGCTGCTATTCATAAGTAAACTGATTTTTCTATTTCTTCCTCTTCATTTTCTGACTCTCCCTCACATTCATTCACATTCTAAACTCTTCCTTGCCTGGTGCTTCTCTCCAAACGATTTGCTGTCTCCCATCGTTGAATAAACCTGACACTTTCTGCCATGTTTTTGATGACTTCCCTTGCTGCTGAGTCATTCTGTAACACTCTTTGCCAGCCCTTTGCATCCCAAATGCCATATAACCCAATACAGGTAAGTTAATTCTGTGTGATTTACGTTCTTGAGTACAGCAGTTGCAGAGGAATCTTCGCTACTAAGGTAAAAACTCGGACTCTGCAAAAATGGTGGTGCTGCCTTTGAGCAACAAGGGTAAGCAAATAAAATAATTTCTTAACTGAAGTGATATTAAATTATAGCATTGAAACAGGGAGATCAGGCTTCCCATCCAGCTTTCCTCCTATTAAGTCAGATCTATCACAGCATCTATCACTCTGAATCAGCACTAGTAACTGACACTATGAACTAGGATGAAGAGGATGAAATCTCCCTCCCACTGCAGAGGGCAAATACCAATTAATTCTGTCCCTCCTTTCACGTGCTGTATCACCTCACTGCATGAATATTACCATAGCATGCATTCCCTAGGAGTGGTGTGAAGTTTTCACTCCATCATTCAGAATGTGTTGAATTGGCAACATTTATTCTCAAAAAGATTTCTAACAGAAAAAAAAAAAGATAAAATTCACAACCAATGTTATTCACATGAGATCACTGAACCAAGCTGTATGACATTTGTTCTGCCACCATTGCTTTGCAGATAAGCAGCAACTAACAATCAAGGACTTCATACTTCAGTCTCAGCCTTGCTAAGAAGAGTTCTCCTGATAATTAAACACTAATGTTCTTTCATGAGTACATTATAATGAAATAAATTGCTTCTAGGGAACAATAAACTTCAGGCAGCATCTGAAGCATTTTAACAGCACAGAGCATTTGGCTGTTGCAAGATTCACTTGAAAAGTAGAAAGGTAATAACATCTCAGAAACAATTTAGAAAACAATCTTCTGTGATTTCAGTGTTTCTAATAGCAAACTGGGACACCCCGATGCATGATTTTACTCACTCTCAATCACTCAGCTACCACCTGGCATGGAAACACATACATGCATAGCACAGCACTGCTCCTACAGCCCCCCTAAGTAACCATGCTTTGGATTCAAGTGCTTTTCTCTTACATGGAAACACTTGATTCTTCAGCCTTTACAAGATTAAACTTACTTTGTGTGATGCTTGCTACTTAGAAATAACTTGTTCACAAAACTCCAGATGTTTTTTACGCAATTCAGGTTTGCAGATTTCCTCAACTAATTCAGAAAGAGTAAGAGCTGAGAATCCCTGTGCTGCCAGCAAGGCTGCCTGGCCAGGAAAGTTTGCACAACTGTCAGACATTTTACAGATTCTCTGAGGATGCAGCTCACACAAAATTCAATATAAACACTATGCAAAAGGCAGTCTCCACACAGGGCAACATCTATTTGTCATTGAAAGCAGGATAAATGAAATGATCATTGTAGCTTCCTCATACTTAAAGTGAGTCATAGAAATATTTATAAAGGACCAAGAGTATAGCAAGTGTTTCCAGTGAAATGAAAGTGTGCATGCACTCCTCCAATCTGAGATATTATCATACTGTTTTAAAACACATTAGGTGCAAGCAGCAAGCAGAGCAGCTAAAAAATTCAATGGTCTATTCTCTTGCTGCAGGGCAGCAGTAAGGGATTTGTCTTTCTATACTGGCTATTTTAACAGTTGAATGCTGGTGGAAAATACGTGTTTCTGCAATGCTGCTGCTTTAGAGTAACTGGGTAGAGCTTTCTCTGCTTGAAAATTGTTAGCTGCTACAAAGAGTTGATACTATGCATGCTTTAAAAGAATAAAACATGTTCATTTTTATAGAGCAATTTCCAAGCAGTGATAAACACACGGGCAAGTATACTATCACAATGTGAATGTAAGCTGTTCATGCTAAAGATTATCTGGCATCCTATTCAGAAAAGCTGTTGTGACTGTTGCTAGGAATATAAAAGTATACAGAGATCATCTTGAGTCATGTGAAACAAGAGGAAATCTTTCTTCTACTGTTTTTTGCAAGTGGCACAATTGCTTGTACATTGGCCTTAATCCAAGACAGATGGATTATCACTGGAGCAATTTTCAGTAAACCCTGCTTGCATTTACATAATGTAAGTTCCTAACATTTAGCCAATTAAAAGAATTGGTGCTTATGTCTTTAAAGGACCTGTAGATTAATTATGACTCTTTTTGTGGATACAATAGAAGTGATAAAAATAAAGTGCTTTGGTAGTTAAGGAACCTGCTTCCTAGTTTAATCTGTGTGGATTAGGCTGCTGTGCTGAAGGCTTTTTTCACTTGAGTAAAAATAATATGTGCAGAAGTTCAGTTTGTTTTCGAAACCCAAATCCCCTTCCCTAATATCTGTCTTCTATCAGTGAAGTCTTGCAGAATTTTTTAAAGAAAAGTTCTGAAGAAACTAATTTGTTTTAAACTAAGAAGATAAATATGTAGATGCTCAGCTGTATTCTAAATTAATTAATCAACCTTTAGTTGACCTCTATCCTTAAAATTAAGATGTAAATATACTTTTTCAAGAAACTCAGAACTTTCAAAACCTACAGAATGGAAATTCAGACACGACCACTATCACATAGGCAGAATTTAGCTGGACATGATCTGTTGATGGAGAGGCAATGCCCCATGGAAATGTCAGAAAGCACTTTTTAAAATGCTTTCTGAAAACGGTTGGTAGCACCATGTGTGATAGGATGGCATTTCCTGAAATTGTGGCTATGGTAAAAGACATAACATCAATCAGTGTAGTGGTAAAACAATGCAGATACAACTTTCCTTCCCATGTGCCAGCAAGAACCATGGAAAAGATGTTTTGCTTCAAGTACTGTAAATCAGGACAGAAAAAGCAATTATTAAAAAAAATTCAAGAATTCTTTTATTTTCCTTCCTTTTTGTGACCCATTTTCATTTTGAAGTTGCTTTTTCTTTCTAGGATAAGAAGGCTGACATTAAATTTGTGTTTGAGAAGAGAATGGTTTCTGGCATACAGAAGTCAAATATAAAGGAAGAACACACCATGCAAGTAAACCATAACACAGACTTCAGCAGATTCTCCTATTTACACAATTATGTAAAAATAGGCCTCCTAGTAATTACTATTTATTAATAGTAATTACTTTATTTAGAGTATATTTTGTTTAATAGAGAAGCATAAATCATCCTGACTTTCTTGACACGTATATTGTAATGTATATCATATGGATGGCTGCATGATTCTTTCAAATGCCTGAAAAAATATGCTACTGAATAGCATGCTCATTGCATATTAAACTGAAAATTCTGTAGCACAAGCAGTGGTGCATAACTTGAGAACAATAAAAACAGCGTGGAGTTATGAATCATGGCAAGGTTTATAGATTTCTGATTTGTAAAAATTCATTTTTAAACCCTCTCCTTAGCCAGCATTTGAACTTTTGATCTGGGTTTGCTAAATGAACACAATCAAAACATACTGTCTTTATTTATGGGTGCACATGTAAACATTTTGTTGTTTTTAAATTTGGCTCTGTGTATGTATTCAGAAGGTTGTTCTTTTCCTCCTTGTCCTTATTCTTTGTTTTATTGCCCAGGTCTAGGATCACAAACTTGGAAATTCCTCCTCTAAATGTGCTTGAATTTCCTAGTACTTCCCATTGCACTTTTTTTTTGTATTCCAAGTGCATACATTTGGATTTATCTATATTGGAGTTTATTAATCTACATTTGGGTTCTGCTTGGTATTCTCATTCCTCTCTAACTCCTTCCAGTTTACTAGAAGAGAGGTTTATATACAGAAGAGTCTATTTAGAAATAAAACCCAGCAACATACACTTCAAAAACTATGCTCTTTTCTATGAATTCAATACTCCTTAAATCTCTAGTAGCACAAGCAAACTGCATAGGGCAAAAAATAGCATTTGTAGAGAAAGTCATTTCTAAAAAAACCAGAACAATGGTAACTTCAGCATTGTATTGTGATGGGAGAATGTACTCAGACAATGGCCTACATCAGCTAATGGAATGCTAAAAAGCAAAATTATTAGCATTACTGTCATCGCTCACAGCATTGTTAATCCAGATTAACAGTCAATGGGCTCAACACCTGGAAAAGGAATAATAAAGAAGCAGTTTCTGTTGAATGGGTTGTGACATGAAAAGGAATTAGCTCACAATGCTGTTATCGCCACTGCAGCTACTTACTGGGCTTGGCAATTACAGCAAAGATTGATAGTACTTGGTAGCAAACTGATTGCTTTATTGGCACGTGTCTGATAAATACACACTAATCCATTAAACCAACGTCACAATTGATTCTTAGGCAAAACGCAGAAGAAAATCCAGGCACTAATCACCTCTAACTATCATAAAGAAAACACAATGGCTTATTAATGAATTTCATTATGGTGGGATAAATATAGCTAATGCCATCAAATTTATTATATGCAGAATACTACTCCTGAATATCAAATTGTTGGAAGGAAACTATTCACTATTTCACACGTGAAAAAGTCTGTGCTGGATTTTGCCACAACCAATGATCAACAGCTGTTTTCAGTTTGAATGACTTTGATGTGAAAAACAAGAGAAAAAAGAAGGCAGAATAAAAATGAGATGTTCCTGAAAGCACTGCCTGCAGGTAGATGTCTCTGTCTCAGACTACACTGCACTGAACACCCATGCATCTCTGCTCTTTAAAAGTGCATCTCACAAAAAGTAAAGGCAAACAGCTATAAAAATAAAACTGTGTGATGCAGTAAGGTGCTCTGGTATTATCTAGCTTATTATCCTCCAGAGGAGCCTAAAAGAACCAAACTGTACGACTTCTCTATGTAAAACAAATAAAAGTGGATTTCCTCTTTAATAACTTGTCTAATGGCTTCTGCTAGTTCACACATACAAGTGAATATCACTGTTTTACACCACATGATGATTGACACTGGAATAATTTTTTTAATACTTCACAGTGTTATTTTTCTTGCAGGAGAGATTAACAAAATGAGCTGCCTAAAATGACACAACATATCAGGAGAAGGGCAGGAAATTAAATCTAGATCACCTGATTAACTGTCCAAATCTGTCCGTAGAAGGAGAGTCTATGAACACATCAGAATCTTACCTTTTATACTATTAGAATGATTAGAAGTGAGCATAATTCAGTGAGAAACTGAGCCCTTAAATTTCTGTGTTGTACAGACAAACAATTGTTCATAGTTCCATTTTTTTTGCCAAGCTGCTTTGTAATTTCTTTCTTTCATGTCTGCTGGGAGTTGTCAGTTTCTCAAGCAATTCTTCATGATCACAAAGATGTAAGTTTTCAAATATATGGGGAAACTTCTAAGATGTCTCATCTCCTTTACACTGGTATGAAAACTTGGCATGTGATTGGAAGTTAATTATTGTATGAAAAAAGAAGAGGCTTTCCTACAGTTACAGTAGTTGTGTCTTCAGAACATTAACCCCTTTTACTGAGCAAAAAAAAATTACGATATGTTTTAAGTGATGAGAGAAACATCAAAAAGTAGTACTGATTATTTAGACAGTAAATACTAGAACAGATTGTAAGAGAAAGGCTGATGAATTTGCTGCATGTGAAGCTACAGAAAACAAAACAAAACAAAGTCTTAAAGCAAAAAAATTATCTCACAACAGTTAAACTGAAAGCCAAGTACAGAACCCCATGAAATGAGGAAGAATCGATTTCTTAAGAGAACTGAAAGCCTATGATGGGAAAATAAACGTGAATAGTACTTTTGCAAGCACATATTTTAAAATATCTCTTAAAGCACAATGATATACATTTTTGTCAGGATCTGAAGTTTAAAATGAAAAGGTATCATTTTGTTGCTCAGGTAATGGAAAATAGACTAACAGCAGGAACAGCACTGGAATAGAAGCTACTTATCCTACACTTTTTTTTACTGAACTCAATAAAGTTTGCCACTAAAGTTTGCTCATAAAAGCAAGAGGAACAGACTTAATCTCATAATCACGTAAATAAGAAGTGCATAAATGATTTACACAAGATGATGTAGCAGTTATGGTTATGATAGAGGAGATAGAAATGTTTACTGTTACACTATGCCAAAAATTGCATATTTTAGAAAATAAGTCTGCAAATAGTCTGAAGGAGCATGAAATACACAAAGCAGCACCTCCCAGACCTTTCCAGTCTGGAGCTGAGTGTTAAGCACAACTGATTTAAAGGCAAGACATGGAATTGGCAACAGCCTGAAGGCGCCTGCATGCTAACAGGTGCTGGAACTCTCTGGGTAATAAATGAAAGCATGCTGCAATGGCCTGTTTGTCACAAGGGCCCACGGGCTTAGGATTCACCACCCCTATTTGTCTGCCAGAGCTTGATTTGTTAACCTCGTAGTGGTCTTGTCTATTTTTCAGTGTAGTACATGAAGTAATTGCAGGTTTCACGCTACAACAGGTTGCCGGGGTACCTTCCGGAGCTCTAAGCAACAATGCAGACATGAAATTGCAGACAGATGCCTGCAGTTGTGACGGTTGCATTAATTTGCTTCTTTCGCAGGTCACAACTCTGAGTGCTTTGCTATCAAGACAGTTCAGCAGGGTAGGCTTACTGGGAACTGGATGAGGGTGCTCCCTCCACACATGGGATATGAAAAGCTCTAAAGGAGCACTCACTGGGGCTGATTCTAACAGGAAGGCTCTGTATTTTCCTACATTCTAATCTGCATCACCACCTTTGCAACTTATATAAAGCAGTAACTTCGACTAGTTGAAACTGTACGATCTGGAGGAGAAGCTTGAAGTGTCAGCCAGTTCCTCCATCTCTGCCCAAGCTTCTCTGCTAAGAGGATTTCTGGACTGCAGCCAGAAGCAACATGCAGGCAGCATGGACAGCAAGTGATGTTCTGAGAGTGCCTTAGGAGCTATGAGGATAATCTTTGGAATATTGCGTCCTAAATGCTCCACGTTGCTCTTGAAAATGAAAGCCTAGGAAAGGCTTCATATTGTTGTAGTAACTTTGTAGCAGACATCCCCAGGCGGAAACCCAACTCATAAACTTTCTGTTCAATTGGTTGAAATTCACTAAAAAGACTTTTTTTTTCCTTTTTTTTTTTAAAAAAAGGTCTCACATTGCAATCTCAAACTTTTGTAATGGTTTCTGCTATGATCCTATAAACTCTGTTTTTCTTGGATAAAAATCTAAAAGAACAAATTCTAAAGTCAGATTCTATGTAATATGACTGAGGAAAGCTGAAAAGGAGCTAGGGTTTTCCAACTCACTGTGCAACTCAGAAAAATAGCCCACAAATAAAAAGTAACCTGCTCATTCTATATCATTTGATCACATCTGTGTAACAGTAGGTTTTGTAGGTTTTGTTGTTTATGTACATACATGGAAGTTAAGAATCAGGATGGAAGATTGTCTGGCTTCTGATTTGACTTGGAATGTGTGACGACAACAAGTAGATAAATTTCACATATCTAAGGTAAAATTGTACACAGATCTGCAATAAAAAGCAGAGGGGTCAGTAGGGCTGGCAAAGTGATGCCAAATCATAAGCATACTAATATATGAAATACATTCTATTATTCATTCAGGTACATGCTGTACTATTTCAGCATCCAGGCACATCTTAATCTTGAAAGAGAGCTGAACACATCACAGGGAAATCAGCTGTGACACTGGTGATTTGTCATTACGTGAAATCAATTCAGATTAAAATTTCTGAACTAGAAAATACTGAAACAAAGCCAACAAACGTCTGAATGCTGTAAATATAAAGTTAGTATAATTTACTGACTAGATTTATAGACTCTTGCTAATGTTAAGATTCTAATTATTTTGGTGAAGGCATTTAAATCACTGAATTTATGATAGTATCTATAGTGCCCAAATATAATTAGACTATCATGATTACTGTCTGTGTCATCATTGCTTTGAAGACCTTATGATACAAATGAACAAGGGTAAAAAGTATGGGACATAAAGTAGTGTCACAGGCACTGAATAACAGCCAGATTCTGGTAGGAAATACCAATACTGAGTAAAACAGTGATGTTACTTTCCTATTTAAAGTTGATCGAATACTTTTTAAATTTGTCTTAGAAAAGCAAATATTAAAAAAAAAAAAAAAGCGAATTAATATCAGACTGGTGATATTACTATTGTTATTAGTAACAATGAAGTTTAGTTAAAATAATCTAAAATCAATCATCGAGCTCAAGGTACAAGAGGAGTTGGTAGTCACACTCAACACACTGAATGTGTTATGGGGCCACAGCAGTGCTTTCAACTGAAAATGAGCTTTGTACATCTTCTAGAAGCCAAGATGACTGGTATAATTAATGACATAACTTAATAGTTATTGCCACAGCCCAACAAAAGGCACCCCAGCTATACTAAAAGGCTCCAACTAGCACCACCAAGCAAAAACTCATGGCCAATATTTTTAGTTCTCCCCAGTACTGTAAAATCTGAATTAAGATCCACTAGAAAGCCTTTTGCACTAAGGAAACTACAGGTAGGAGGGAGAAGAATGGAGAAGTTTCACTTATGATGTGCAGTTTTCTCTGATAAAGTATTTAAAAAACATTGCACTGTAAACCATTCATTTTTGTTTTCTAATAGTCCACCTTTGCTAACAATCCTGATTTAGTCTTCTGGTTTAGTTGTTTACTGCAATCTTGAAAATTTGTTTTCTACATTTGTTCAGGCTTTTATTGTTATTTTCTCCTCATTCACTTGCCACAAATTCCTCTTCCTCTGTAAGCTTTTCAATAATTTGTTCTTATAAATGAATTTTTGGTCTGCTCACATATGGCTGTTTTAAGATGTTTGATATATCAGACGTTATTTTGTAGGCATGACAGAAGGAGTGACACATTGGGGTCTCCATTTTCCATTATCACCTTTTAATTCAAACCCAGGCATTTATTAACACCTTTATGCAACAAAGGAAATATATTGTCTTGTTCATACAAGTGAACAAGCACACTGTCACTGGCAGAATTCTAGCAAGGACAGCACTGCTGTAGGATGACTGCATAATATTTTGAGCTCAAAAGGAAAAGCAGAAAGCAATAGAAATGTAGAAATTGCGGTGTTTGGTTTGCACAGTTTACGTGAAGGGGTAAACAAGGAGATGGCTCTTCACCCTATATGCAACCAGTCTGATGCATCACACAGACTGCTGTGCATCATGATCAGCAAACGTACAAGCTTTTACTTGACCTGACTGCAACTCGTCTCTGGAGGATGTGTTTAGACTATCACAATGACACTTAATTTTAGGGATCATGATACCAGTCTTGTAACAGTGAAAAACACTTCTGAGGGAAATCAGAGAGAAAAAAAATGGTGTTTTTTTTTTGTTTGTTTGTTTGTTTTTAATTTTATAGCACATAAACACATCAGTCCAGAGCTTCAGACTAAGTCAGCTGCCATACACACCCCAACAGCTGGGTGGAGTATCTGAGCAGAGAACTGCATGCTGAGGAAATTGCTAACTTCAGCTCTATGATGGTGATGGTGGTGGGAGGGGGCAGAAACAAACACAAAACTGCAAGTCCAAACCTCTCAAAGCCCTATAAACATGATACCAAATTACAGAGGAAATGTAAAGTAAGAATGAATACGTTTCCCACCGGAGACAAGCAGAGTAGTAGTATCTCAGCTGGTATCAGGGGCAGACTCAAACACATGTGGGCAGAGAAAGGCGGTCAAAGACCACGTTGCCTAAGTTACAAGTGGATAAACTTATTCCTCTACCTTCATGCTTTATGAAAGTATCAACTGCAAATGAGCACAACTGCACTGACAATGGCTGAAATGAGCCTGTTTTTTTTTAGCTAAATATAATCGAAGCCGAGACTGTACTCTGAGAAACATAATTTGCCACAAAGGTTTGGCGTATTTCATTGCTCTTTGTGGTTGTTTTTTTTCTTTTTCTTTTTCTTTTTTTTTTAATCTTTTTTTTCTGTTGCTTTCAAAGGTGTCTTAACAAAGCTTTCTTTGACGCTGTATCTGTTCTTTTAAACATGGATGCTCAGCACTTCTGAGAGCGTTTGGGAAGCTGTGGAACCGAAGCAGAGTGGCAAGAACTGAGAGACAAGTCAAATGTTTCCGTAGGAGGATATTAGAAGTAAGAAAAAATTAAGAGGAGAAGGCCAGAATTTGCTCACCAGTACAAAATTCAGGACAAACACATTCTGTAACTGAGCACCTTAAATCTGACTGTTATAAAGGCAGCAAGAGGTATGAGTGTTTTTCTTCAAAACTTAAGAAGCTTTGGGAAATATCTGACCATTTCTTCGAATAGCTTCCTTTTTCATTTCTATCATGTAAATGGTTATCACTGGATGATCCTTGTAGTGTTTGGTTAAAAGGAAATATTAAAATTAACATGTTTTTCTTGCAATCAGAAGTGGTTTCTTTCTTTGCACACTGAGCTATTTATTGTAAAGGCTCAGGGCTCCTTTTAATAAGCATTCCAG
>JAOWBP010004343.1:3997209-4014159 GCA_028571105.1 Tragopan temminckii | reverse complement strand
CAACAGGTATTAGCTGGTAGAGAAAAAAGTCTTTTGTGACCTTTTAGCTTACAGAACTATTTTAGGCTTTTGTGTTTTGTTTTTTTTTTTAAAGAATTCTGCACACTGCATCTTCCACAATAAGGAGCAAAACACAATTGAATTAATACTGGCTTATGCTAGGTCGATGTTTTCATTAAGAAAAAAATCCAAAACCAGTGTGTGTTGGTTTTGGTTTTGTTTGGTTTTTTTTTAGGCCATAGTCCAAAAGAAACAGAATTTCATTATTAAACCATGCAAATTGTTAGGCAGCATATGTGCTGCTGGTACTCATAATATTTGGGATACTCTTATTAGATTCGGAGCATTTGCCCCAAAATATTATTAACAGCCAGGTTCTAATACACAGCAGTTGTGCTGTGAATATTTTGTCCTTTCTGTGACATGGACGGGAGTGAGGAGAAATGGTGATTTATGTCTCTAATAGATGCCTTTTTGTTCCATAATACCTCAATGTGGATTTGCTGTCTGGATTTTATAGGTTCTATATAAGCAAATAAAGAGAGGTCTTAAGAGCAGAGGAGCCGGTCTCAGAAATTCTAGTTAACTGTTTAATCCCTTTTTGAAGTGCAGTAGAACTTAAGCTGTTTAATACCACTGAGCCAGAGACAAAGGGCAGATATGCTCTTCAAGATTCAGATGAGGAAAAGGTTACTGCCCCTTCAGTGCTCACTAATGGCCCTCCTGGTCCATAAGGATTGAAGTCTGTATGAATCACTTCATTCACTTCTGGACAAAATCAACCAGGTTGTCTCTGAGCACCTATTTAAATGATCTAAACTAAAACCTCACAAACCTTTGCTAATGTCATGGAGAGAGTAAGCTTCCACATGGCAAGTAAAAAGCAAACTTCAGGCATTTCTCTCTTCTCTCTTTGCAGCCAGACTCAAAAGAAGTTGTTTTACATCCACTATTTTGTGTATGTTTTCACATACAAGACCTAAAACAGGCACAGGTCTGAAACACTGATAAGGCAACTAGTTATGCTGGCATTCAAAGTTAGCTTGCCGCTTAACTGAATAGAGGATGAGCAACTTTTGTGTTGATGGCACTAAAAGTTTTCACAGTGATCGTCAGACACTGTGAACTGACTACTCAGTCGGTGTGGATAACAATGAAATACGCGCTTTCTGCCATTCTTGATTATTCTTTATCAGTTTTGAAGTGCAATTTACAGAATATTTATTTCAGCGAACATTCATTAGTTATTCTATCATAAATAAGGTAAAGTTGAAAAAAAGGGTGAAATTTGATTTTCTACAAAATTTGGGAGCTATGTACACTTACCTTTTTCACACTCACTGATGAGTTTTATTTGAGCTTAGGTCTCTGTTTTGCCCAAGTTAATATTTGCCAAAGTAAACAAAGTTAACATCAGAGCTGTTAAGAAATATTGTTTATCAACTTATGTGGTTAAGAGGAATTCACAATTACCATCAGTTCAGAAATTCAAGGTTCACTATAAACTATTTTCTGCAGGCAGCTTCTGCAATTAAAACATGTTCATCCCTAGTTGAGTTACCACTTCTGTGAGCAGTGGATAATTTTCACAGTGTAAACAAGGACTGTGGAAACTGCACCAAATAGAACAGCAGCAACAATTACTGCCTATCAGAGATGGCTGGAAACCCTGCAGAAAAACACAGAATTACTCAAAATTCAGTTTTTTTGCATTCATTAAGAACGTAGAGCAGAGCTACTCTTTCCATGATGAAGCAACCAAAATTTGTTAATAGAAAGCAAATCTATTTTCTTGCATGTGTGAACATGTTTTAAGCAGAAATAACTGACTATGAGTAACCATTTGACACTATGAGTGACCAATGTGCAAAACATCCAAAATCCCATGCCACTGGCTTTAATCTAGAGTGAAACAGCTTGTCAAAATTCAAAGAAAATACAACTTCTGTGCAGTAAAGTGGAAACCTGAAAATTAATTTTGTTTCGAAATTGAAATCCTCCTTACAAATCGTAATTGTGCTCAGTTTCTCTAGATGGTTTTACAGAGCTATGGGAGAGGTCTTACGGTCAGTTCCTTGTTATCATATATAATTCTGCTTTTCCCATCCACTAGAATGAAAAATTTATCACTCATTAGTACATTTTTCACATTAATTAAATTTTACAGTAGCCAGAACAACGAACAACACTGCTCAGGCCCAGGTAAGCAAGCCTATGTCATGTTCCATTTATGCTGTACCATTACCACTGGATGGCATTAGTTAGTTATGCTACAGGATCCGAAGTGAAAAGAAACAATTAAATCTATACAGCTTTTACCAACAGATATTAAAGAATGAAAACCTAGTAGTTACTACAGTATTGTAAGATGAGGTCTATTTATATTGCATTTGCTTCACAGTGTTAAGCCAGATTTCATAAGCAAAGGCTAATAGAGAAAATAGTGTCGTGATGTTTACATATAGAAAGGACAAATGATGTTAAAATGTCAGGAATAAGCCACAACGCAGTAATATTTCAGTTGACATTCCCCTCACATATTGGCATTTCAACTACTGTTATGATAAACCTCATAACACACAAGTTCAAGTCCAGCAATGGAAATGAACATAAGTCAAACCTTACTGCTGGCAACCACGCTTTGGGGCATTTCCATAAAATCCCATGGTACTTGAAATTGAGTGTTTCAAAGTAGGTGATTGCTAGGTTTCTTTCTTTTTGATAGCCCCTTTTCCTCCTCATGTTTTCTCTTCCCATTGTGCATACATCATCGGAAAGCCAGATAAAATTCTGGTTGTCAACAATCAGGGACAGACAGGAAAAAGCAGCCTACAGATAAATACCTGTCCTTTAAAAGCTCACTGCATTTTACCCGTGTAACCTCTGAACTCTTTTGAGAGTCTTACTTTCTTTCAAATTGTGGAATAAATGATATTGAAAGTAGACATCTTGTGAAATGCTAAGTGCAATTATCCAGAATATAGGTTCCAGTAACTCAAAAAAAAAAGGGAAAGCTGGAGAATTAATCTCTCAGCAAGTTCCTCCAGACGTAGCAAAGCCACATTACAGTCCTGCTGTCCATAGTATACATTGGGAAACCTGTGACCTATTATATTTAAAGGGCAAATACAACAAACAGATGAACAACAATTTATCAAGGAGAACGTAAGAGTCATTCAGCTGTGATTATACCTGTAATTTGTTTTAGAGGCGTGGCTACATTCCTCCCCTAAAAAACCCTCCCTGGACTTCCATTCTTTCCTTCCCACTTGTTTTACCTCACACGCAAACAAGAGTGAAAATACAGTAGCAAATATCTCTTCTCCTATAAGAGGATCTAACTGTAATGTATTTATGAATCACATTAATAATGGAACAAGGAACTGATGAATAAGAATGGAAGCATTTACATAGCAAAAAGAAGCAGCTTTTATTATAAATTATTAATAGCCTAATAATGACAATATGAAATAATAATTAACAAAGGCACAGCTATTATCATCCAAACAAGAAATAGCTTGACTTAACAAAGAATCCAACATAACATATATGCTAATCTTATTTTCCAATTTCTAGAAACGTTTTCTGTTACTTTTCAAAAACTCATTATCAAAGTCACAAGTAGGTAACTACTCAACCACTGCAATATTTTGGTTGTAAAACAATTTGATAGTTATTATAAAGTTTTTCTCATCTCTCTGTGGGAGAGCAGGATGAATTCATTTATGCAAGAGTAATTTCTTCCACAGTCATTTTGCGAGATGATTTATTTGTAAAGGGGGACAGACAATAATAAAGTCTCAGATTTAAATAGCACCTTTCATCCCAAAGGATCCTAAAGTGCTTTAGAAGATATATCTCTACACAGGAATAACGTCACCACCTCTGAAATGATAGATGGCCCCTGTTTAGCAGCATGCACAGAAATACTCCATAACTGTTTAAAACAGGCAGTGAAGAATACCAGAGCCAGCAGAAACCACAGGTGGGACTGGAACATACTTCTAACAACTACATCAAAACTCTTCCAAGAACTGCACATTTTCCAAGTCCCAGAACCTATTTCTACTGCTTTTGGTGCATAATTTACAGAAGATCCCAACTCTGCTGGATACTCAAGTTCAGTTTTTGAATTTTCTAAGGCAAAGCAATACTCATTTTTACCTGCTCAGAGTTGTTATTTTCAGCAATATTACACACCTTTCTCTTTCACCCCTGCAGAGGAACCCACCTGCTTCACTTCAGATGCACTTCACCTTCACACACCTCAAGTTTTACATACTCAGAACATTTAAAAAAAAAAAAAAAAGAAAAATGAATAAACTTAACTTTTCCCGGCAGATAATCACTATCATAATTTAACTTTGCAATAATTTCTAAAATATTCAAAGTGAGACAAGGAGAGACAAGGAAATACAAGCATCCAAGACCCCAGTAAAAACATTTAAAGGGTTAATTCTGAAATAGCTGTTGCCCAGCATTTTCTCAGTAATTCTCCTGGTAATCAAAAGGGGTCCTAAGTACTAGCCAGGTGTGATAACAACATTCACAGCTTTGCTCAGTCTTGTCCAAAATTAACTGCAGTAAATCAAAAGGCTTCCACTGACTTCAATGAATTTGGGCTATGTCTTGTTTATTTTTTTATAAGTCTGTTAGAAAGGGAATATTCCTTTTTAATTTTACATTTTCTATTTTATCATGCAGTGCTTGAATCTACACTTTTGACCAGCAGTTGTTCCATTTGCCCTCAAAGACTCATTATTAAGCACCCACAGCTGCCAACAGCAGAACAATGCCACAGATAGGACCATGTGAAGTCTGTTGATGACAGCAGTTTAAAAACGCCAGCAGCTTAACTGTGGACAATTTATTCTACATTTGATATACATTTTTAATGGTGTGTTAGTAGTAGGTGGTGCAGTCTTTCCAAAAGAAGAGAGTAAACAAAGATTGTGCACACAGTTTATAAAGCACTCAGGGTTCCCTTAGAACAATTATTTAGGTCACAAGAATTACAAACAGAAAATTTAAGCATGGATTAATAAAAAAGCAATTTCCATTATCAGTGTTTTTCAGTATGCCTGATAATCCTTTGCTTTTTATGAGACATAAAGCCTCAGGTCAATATCCGAATGGTTTGTATAATGTGTACAGGGCATAATAATAAGTAGGGTTCATCATTTTCTGATCTTCATTTAGTCCTAAAGCAATCTGTTACGTGAATCTGTCGAGTGCTTTTCTATAGCACAGATTCAGTGTACTTCACAAAATACAACTTGTTTGGAAAAAGGAAATTTTTTTGTTTGTTTGTTCTTTATATACGGCCTTTTTTTATCTCTGCATCTTCTGAATACAACATCATATTCAGATCATGGTAGGGTGTGTATGAGCCCAAAAACCATAAGAGCTGTTCTAATGAGTAAGCCTTAACCTTGAAGTTGTATGTATGCTGGACTTTTGTCCAGGGGACTCTGTTGTTACGTGCATGTCAACATGCAGTAGAAACATAGGAATTTTATATATTTTTGGCAGAAGTTTCAAAATATATTCTTGGTTTTCTGTAGCTATTCCAGGGAACAATAACTCAATTTTTCAGCCACTCCTTGCTGCTTCTAAACATGTTTCCATCCCTCAGTAAAACAAAAAACATAGCTTCCAGACTTCTGGAGGAACCAAATTCACCTCACACTATGCATTTTCAGGTTGACAAAGGTGAGTTTTCCTTCCATACCTTTTTTCTTCTCCCTTTTCCTCTTGAGCACTGGATAAACTTTCATCAGCAGATGTTTTGTAAGGATCATTACTTCTATAAATACGAGCAGAATCATCCACTAAAGAGTGAAATGGTCTAAGTTTCCTGACAAAATGTAATTAATCTCTACACTATTACTTGTCGAAAAATTTATTTAATTACATTTAAAAATTATTGTATACCTAAGTAAAGCAAGGATGTGCACAAGGTTTGTACAAGGGATTGTCAATTAAAGCCCTGTTTCTGTAAGGGGAAGCCTAAAACTTGCTTGCAACAACTGATGTGTGAAGTACTATATGCATTTATTAAGGCCAGCTTTGAAATTTCTGGTAACTAGCTTTGACTATATGTTTAGAAATTGATATATTTCAGTCATTATGCCCAACTGGTGGATTTTTTTCCAGACAACTCATTAACAAGATGAGCAGTCTTCTGCAAGGGCATAGAGATGTTTTCCTTGACAGGATTTTTATGACACCTGATTGGCATTTATGGACAAGATTGCAACATAAATATGTAAATACAAATAAATTTATCTTTCAATTACAGTGATACAAAATCAGGACTTCTATGGATGTCTTTTTCACTATCTGCATAAAGTAAGGCAGTTGTTTTCCAGCATACAAAAATACCCTGCATTACAGCTTAGAAAACAGACGAGAAGTATTAAATATGTAACAACAAGAGGAAAGGCTTCCTTATTACGCTGTTACAACTCATATCTTAGTCCTATTGGAATCTCTTGGGAAAATCATATTTGTAAGATGGTTCAAATTGTCATGGGAGATTTAATTCCTTCATACTAAAACATCTCATCAATAAAACTAGGAACTTCAGCACTAATAATTTCCTTAAAATGTATGGACGTTGTCTTTGAAAATTGATTTAAAGTATTACTCAGTAAAATGAAATTATACAATGCCATTACATGTAAAGCATGAGTGTAAATGTGTCTCAGTTTCAGACACTTGCTACTGAAGAGGACAGAAAGAAATTAAGTTTTCCTTTATAATTACGATTCTCAATGAATTTCTTATGTGAAATTAAAGCATGAAATCCAAGCAGGCACAAAGAAATTTGCTATCAATCATGTAAACCATCATCACAGGTGTCTGGAATTTTCAACCAGACAAAGCTGTTGAGGCAAAAACATTGGGGTCATTAAAAATCATGATAGCATCTTGTGGTTAATGGAGTACTACAGAAAAAGGAAATGAGCCTTGAGAAGCTGAATGCCCTTTACTCAGTCCCCAAACATTATTTCTTCTTGTCCTTATGTTCTAAATTAATATCTTGTTTTCCAACCGGTGTAGCATTTCCATTACAATCACATGCCACTTTGGTTTAGCAGAGTCATTAACCACGCTATTTACATTAATTACCAGGCAACCCTTTCTTCCAATATTGCTGCTAATTCCCTTGTCTGAAACATCTTGCTATGAGGAAACATAACATGTCAGCAACATCCAGAAAATGTTATTAGTACTATTACTGCTTAACCGCTAATCAGCGTACCCCAAGAGCTGCAGTCAACTACGATCTGTGTTTTTACATTTGTACTATCTGATTTTCAGTTAACCACATGCAATTAGTTGGAAAAAAAGAGCACAGGACATTCTATGAGGAACAGAAATATGAGTCAGCTATGAGATGGAATGAGGCAAGAAGCTGGCAAGGTTTCTACAGTCTTATATCTATCTATCCGTATATATATCAGCACTTGCTGAAACAGTACACTCCTCAACAAATGCTTAATAGTAGCTGACATTTAGGTGATGAAGGCACAGTAGTTATATCAGGACTCATACATGGCATATAATTTTCCCAGATGTTTTTCCCAATAGTCAGTTTGTTAGTTTGTTTTCTCACTGATAAATAACAAAGCAGTGCTTCTTGCAGTTATTCTGAAACTGGAGAATCATTTCCACAAACAGAACAATACAGTGATTCTCAAAACAGAACATCTCTCGGACAACAACCTGATTCTATAGTAAAATCAGAAAAATTTAACATGTGATGCAAGCACCGTTAGAAAGCATTCATTAGCTTCTAACATTGTGTATACTGCTAGTAGCAATTGTTGTAAACAACAGTGCCCCAAGTTTCCAGGGTAGGCTGGTAGAGGAGTGAGAAGAGCAGCAGTGAAAAAGGTGTTTCATACTTGAGTTACAAAATTGGAGTCATGACCTTTGTCATGATCTGTTTCCAGATGTTACAAGTTAAACCAATATCAGATTTATTTCTAAAGCCAGTCTTTAAATAAAACTGATGTTCTAGCTCTATAATAAATTTAGACAAAATTATAAAAATGTGAGAGACTTAATTCAAATTGTAATTCTGCTCTGCATTCAGATGCTTAAGCCTGTCCATCTCCATCTGAACTCCAAAAATGTAACTTCTTATTTGGAACCTGGTATTTTGTATCCTCATCATAGGTTGATACATCTCAATGCATAAAGGCCAGGATATCTGACAAATATTTTGTCCAGGGCTCAAACTCTTCTATTTCCATAGACAAGGGAAAGAGGCTGAACTGAGTCTTTCAAGAGGAAAATGGACGTTGTGTATCCCTAAGTTAAAATATCTGATCAGAAGTTGTGAGATTGCTCTTGTTAATCTATCAGCTCACATGAAATTCAGTGTGGAGACCAAGTGAACAGACAGTCAAGTAAGTCTGCTGCCTTCCTCTTCAGCTGAAATCCCTCAGATGCACAGTTGTATCTCCCATCTCCAGAACAACTAGACAGCCTGGGCACCTGCACACTGGGTACTTATGCAGCCAGTAGAAATGGAAATTTCTTTTTCAGACAAATTACAGTGACATTTTTCTGAATGCTTAAATCCAGATATTATATATATATATATATCCAAACAGGAAGGAATTAGACCGCTTTGCCTTCAAAATTAAGGATGTCCTCATGGAAGGAAATGCTATTTTTTCAATAGATGTATTACATGCACTATATATTATGTATGTTTATAAATATATATATAGGATATTACATAGTTTGGTATTTTTATCATACCATATGTACAATTAATACTTAGCCTAAAAGTCAAGCTATAATAAATCGTTGCATCAGTTTCTCATTCACTATCCTGTCAACACACAAAGCTCAGTGTTTCCATCCTACTAGACTTTGACTTGACTTCTCTTCTGGATTTTAGGTGGCTCTGATTGTGAAACCACAGGGAAAATACAGTAATCTAAAAGATAATGTTTCTTTCTCTCTTCATCTGCCTTATCTGGTGAATTCTCTATATTTATTACAAAGTGAAATGCCTACAGGTTTACATGGTGGATGAGCAGAGGTTAAAAGATGTGTGTAGACAGGTTGAGAATCCAGCCCAGTCTTAAACCTTGACACAACCTTTTGATAACTTCATCTGGTCAAAGCGGATAGTTATAGCCAGAGAGAGCTAAGAATAGCCTGAAGCTATGACAACATAGAAAATACAGCTCAAAGCTATGCAGCATATGTTGATACCCAATCACAGAAGTCAGCTTTGCTCTTTATTGAACAGAATGGATGATACAGATAGGTAAGGTCTAAACAATAAAGCTGTCTTTTTCAGCAGCTCACACATAAAAGATAAATACCAACCCAAGTAACAATTTGATGACTTACTTAAAACTCACATGAATTTATGCATCTTGCTGCACAAGGACAATTGGAATTTTATGAACTTACTGAAATGATGCAGCCTGACGTTCAGGAGTATGTTCATTAAAGAAGGAATAGAAGACACCACGACTACAGTGCTCCAGAAGGATTTTTTATTCCGCAGATACATGATCTTAGCATACTTTCACAGATAAAAAAGCTGAAAGTAACCAACATGACTATTTATTTTGTTGAAAATAGAATGCAACCTGCTGGACTTCCCTGAGTGAACAGGTAATACAGCACCATGTCTTTTATCAAAACAATACAAACCACCTTATTTGACTGGTAGAGAATGTAAATTCTCTCATGATTTGCAGGGGAGGTGGGGGTAGTTTTATCACTCAAACATGTTATCACCTTGCAAAATAATGGATCAAATTGATTTGGTGTGACCTACTTTCCACAAACATTTGTTTGGAGACATAATTACTCTCTCTGCAGTTATTAATCATATCCATCAAATTTATTGCACGCTATCAGTTCCATTTTTTTTCCCCTCTTGGTATCAGAGAGGTACATATTCCTCTTCATGCTGTCCTCCTAAACTTTCTTAATATTGTCATGATATTAGCTCTCTTTTATTTCTTTTCTGGTACTCTAAGATCAACTAAAATCAATAATGATGGCCCATACAGAATATTGGCCAACATCTTAGGAGACCAGGATACATCCTAACGTGATTTGCCAATTTAAATGACAATTTAGTGCCTGCTGTTTAACATCTGCCATAATTAGCATAATCAGAGGAAAATATTTTATCATTATATGAAAATTTATCATCTGTGGAAATAGTTTTGCACAGGATCCAGGAAAGTATCCTTACAGTCTCCAATTATTCAAAATCTTAGTTCGTTCTCTAAATCAGTGTGTCTCAAGTATTTTAAGCATTCTGAAATTAGCTTTTTTAAAATCACTGCTATACTACCAAGACTATTTCTTGAGACTTACACCAGCAAACTAAAAGGAAGAGAGAAAATAGGTTAGAATACTGCAAGAAGAAAGAAGGAGGTTATAATTCAAGGTCTGTTGTGAACTGATGGATTTGTCAGACAAATGTAAACATAATGGGAGAGAAAACCAAACTGATAGTTTTGTACAATACTGAATTCCCATACTGGCCTCACTTAACACCACTCCTTCAATCACAAGGACACCCAACAGGGTGGACAAGAAGTGATTAAAAACACAAGTAAATAAAAATCTGCATCCCTTGACATTTTGAAAAAACACACGGATGCCATGTCTATGTAATTAGTGTGCTTCAAAATGGACTATGCTGCAAATGGAAATGTGAAATGGCATTTACTTATTCATAGTCATAACAACATATGCAGATATTGTGTAATGCGTGTCAAATGCCATTTGGCTCAGCAGAATCTAATTAATCTTAGCTTTCTACTGTATCTTCTGTTATGCACTTTCAAAAATATGTGTATACTGGAGAAAAAGTTCTGTAGCTGTCAAAGTTAACTTGAGAAATCTTTAATTTCTACTGCTCTAACAGGCCTAGTTATTATAAGGCCTGATTCAAGATGATCGTTAGCAAGAGGCCTCTTTCTTTGCCTAACCAAATATCAAAACTTACATTATCAATCAGGGAGATAGGAGAGAAATGCCATTGACTTCAGGGAACAGACAAAGTGCACCAGGCTATAAAAAAGAAATTTGATTTTCTTTTCCACAACTCTTCTAGAAATAGAGAGACCAGCTGCCTAAAACAAACTAAGTTACTGGCATGCACGACATGATTTAATTTACAATCTCGGAAGCAGTTAGCATCCTGCTGGAATCCTGGGCTCAGAGTCAAGACAACAGGGACGTGGCCACATTTCTCTCAAACAACCTTCTGCAAGTCACTTTACTACATCTTTGCTTCCTACATAAATGAGATTGTATCTTTCAAAAGTATCTTATTAAAAGTCAGTGCTATTGGTGCTCCTAATTCATCTTGCCACATTAGAAGAATGTAACTCAGCGTCACTTATTCTTCCTTCTAAAGAGCTTTGTTAGATGTGGGCCATGACTTCTATGCAAGAATTAAATATATATCAGTTGTTAGAAATGTGGCAGTTTTAAATCATCAGTAAAAAGGAACTTCTGAATTTGTCACTCTATCTTTATTAACTCATCCTATTGTACTGATCAATTGAAACAGACCTCAGAGCAGAGCACAATTGTATTCCCTCTAATGTTTTGTGAAATGAATGCTTACAATGAAGTGAAAAAGTAGTGGGGGCCACTCTTTGAACCTACTTGCTTTTGCCAATTTAAGCCAAAACCTGGGAGTTGCTTTATTTTTAATGTACCTTTTAATTTCATTTCTACCGGAGGAACTTTTGAATTGTGATGTGAAATGAAAAATCCATCATGATCTTTCTGTATTCAGAATCTGCATACATGATGCTGTAACTATCCAGCTGATTTATAAGGAGCTCACCAGCTGCCTCACATTTTCTAGTCATCAGTTTCCTTTATTTTAAGGACTTTGAATCTGGTCTGCATGTGTGTGTATACCCACCCAAAAACACACATATATAGAAAATGGAACCAACAGAGCAGGTCAAGAATAACAATTTGTCTTTTTATCTCCAAATTTTGTTTTGATAATCCACTAGCAATCCTAAAATATTTGCACCTGTAAACTCTGTTCATCATAGTGATCGATGATGTGGCTAATCATAACGTATTCAGATTGGAATTGGAAGAGTGTGATAGAACTATTGTGTGTTAACTGGCATTTTTGATAAAGAGTTATTTTAAACCAAACTCATTTGAACCATAAGGAATTTCTCATTTATCCTACAATGATGTGCAGGAACTGTAAATAAGAGCACATAAAACAGAAACTCTGTGAGGAAGAGGGTGACCTGGGGCAATAAAATATAGGATAAAAAGTACCTTTATTCATTCCTCCTTTATGGAAAACAACTGAGATTTACAGAATATAGTCAACAAGTAACAAATAGTAATAAAGGTAACCTGCAAGATGGAGTAACAAAATGAATCCTCTACTATTTAATTTCAATTCATTTCCCTAATCAGGAAAACATTCAATAAATTATCTTTAAAAATAAAATAAATAAAAAAACAGAAACTGCTGAGGATAGAAATACAGTCAGGAACAAGCTTTCAGTTAGCAATAGAGCAAGGCGTTTTTCCCCCTCAATCTCTACCTGACACGAAAAAAAATCACATATTTCATTCAGATTCATGAATTTTGGAGCAATGAATCAAGTTACACTTAATTTGCTTACTATTAATTGTGGTGAACTGGTATGTAATACTTGAAGCAAGCAAACATTTCTTCGCAAGACTCAAGAAGGTCACATTGTTGCAACCAGCAGTGTTTCACTACAATTAAGTTGTGTTTATTAAAACAAGTAGTTTGCAGTAATTATTTTCACAAAAATAACATAAGCTAAAGATAAGAGACTGGTGAAGCGTGAATCCCCCAAATACAGATTAGAATGCTTAGTAAGTCTAAAGGATAGAAAGGACTTTTTGTATAGCGTTAGGAGAATTCCTCAACTGTTAACTTGCCTTTGTAACTAAGCTTTTAATGATTACTTTTTGCTTTTGATGACAAAGTCTAAATTCTAACATTTTTACTTACTGACTTCGAGATGCCTTATTTTCATCCTATAACAAGAATTCAAATTTACCATGAAAATAACAAAGTCATCCCCTCTCTCTGCCACTCTCCAGCCCTACCTGTCATGCTTACTAAGCTGATACAATACCTGAAATCAGGTCACAGATGGGCTTGCAGGTGACAAACTATGAGCTCTGAACAACTTTATCTTGACCAAGTTCCACACTTCTAGAACTCATCACTAAGAGCTGCTGTATTTACTGCTGATTTCCTTTGCTTCCACTTTTCACAGCTACCCTAACTCCCTGCTTGGAGAATGAGGGCAAGGGAAGAAAGATTCTAATGGTAAAGAGAAAGATAAAGTAAATGTAAAGAAATATATTCTCTGGGCACTAACTGTAAATGTTTTAAAAGCCTCCCATGGAAACATCCTATTTTTGTCTTGAAACATTTCCCTCTCTGTCAGTGTCTTAAACTTGATTTTAAGGAGCCATGAAGCACTTGAAAAGAATGTTTTGTGCAGAAATGAAAAGACAGCTTAGAACATGAAAAAAAAAAAAAAACCTTTTTTTTTCCTGTTATTTTTAAATAGCACTTAAAAAGTAATTGCTGACAAACAACAACAGCATCCCACAGAAAGCTTAGCAGTTGCTGCTAATCCACAAGAAGAAAAGAATTAAAAGACTGCTGTAACTCAGATGACTGATCTTCCTGTTTATTAGCCAGTGTGTTTCTCTGTAATTACGAGCCTTATCCAGTAACCAACTCAGTATAAGACTCAGTACTGAGTCACTGGACCAGGGAGTGGACTTACAGGAGTTTACACTATTTTGCACTCTCACTAATCCCATGAACTAAGTGCTGCTTTGTTCACGTTCTGTATGTTCAGCTAGCTGAGGTATTTGGAGACTAGATAAAATGGAATCTGCTGTTTTCTTCACTAGAGTTCAGGTACCTTATGCCTTTGCAGGACTTACTGATGATAGTAAACTCCCTATGCTTCTTAAGTCACAGTGTAAGGAAGCACCAGGAGAACTAGGTCTTTGAAATGTCATCTCTCCAAGATAAAGGCAATCAGAATGGCAACAGTAATGGCAACAGAACAGACAACAGGAATTTGCAAGCACAGGTCACCACAGAATTATTATTCTATGTTACATTGTTAAGCCAAATTTTAAAAGCTAAAGGAAGACAGCACGCAAACTTCAACTCAGATTTTTTCCTGAGGTTCTGAAGATCTCTCTCTGCTGTTTTAATATTATTTAAAAATAAATCTTATTTATTGTTATTTATTATATATGAGGATGCTGGCACCATCCTCAAGCTGCTTTCAGATTTCTCATTCTCAATAGAAGAGTTTGTTGATACTCACTTCCCTACACACTACACCCAGGTCAGGAGTGGAGCAGAGTCAAACAGCCAAACAAGAGGTAAAGATGCAAAGGAATCATGCACAACAGTCAATTCTTCCAAGCCAAACTCTAATAAAAAAATAAGAAGCCTAGGTAAAAGATATTTATATGAATGCCTGAACTCCTGGATATCAATCCAAACCAGTAAAACTATCAAACTTCTAAAGAAACATCCATTTGGTCCTATGGATTGCAAATGACACTGACACATACAGCTTCAGAAGAACATTAGGAAACATGAGTAGTCTGATTTCAGCATCTGGTCACAGGAATTTCTAATATCAGTCATCAAAACACTGTTTTGCAATTATTTCTAGGATGCAAGGAAAGAAAGAAAAATTACTTTTAGATTGCTTTAAGAAGTGAAAGCAATCTACATCAACCATGGTCTGCCAGAATCTATTTGACTGTGTTCAACCGCTGGAAGCCTGTTTCATTCCCCATTTATGCTTCCTTTGCCGTACCGATTGATGTCAAGCATGAACCACCAGAAAGTTTAGAAACCCAACAAACAAGCTGTAAACAAGTAACTGAGGTAGAGGTAAATGTTTTATTGCTGGCATCTTGCATCAGGCTCAGCGTCTGGTGTTTTAAACTGCATTGCACAGTTACACTGTGCACTGATTTATAGTGTTTATGGCAACCAATATTAGATGACTGTACAGTGTAAAAGAATGTCAGCCCTGCATTACAATCACTGTGTCTCGCTCCATCTGTGTGATTTACAGGAAAACACATTCTGTCATCAAGCTTTTTTTTTTTTTCTTTTTAGGAAATCTGAGTTCACTTCTATGTTAAATGAATATTGCTCACAAACAGGAAAGAGTGAGCAATTGTGAATGCAACAGCAACTGAAGCCCTCAGAGCTTTTAAATTTTATTTTTAGTATAAAGCAATTCCATTTTTAGATGTATGTATACATGCAGTGCAAGGAGAAGGAAAGAAGGAACGTGAGAAATGGAATAGCTGAATATAATAGGATCCAATATTCTATGCTTTGCAGTTGATCAAAACTTAACCATGAAAAATCTGGAACAAAGAAACAGTGGTAATTTACAGCAGACAATGGCATTAATGTAGCTACATGCTTTGCTGAACAGGAGATATTCCTGCTGATACACTTAATGACTATTTTCTGAGGTAGTTTTGGAGTATTTTTAAGGGTCTGGTCCAAAGTTTAGGTTTTTGAGTGATCAGAAAGTCAAGTAAACCATTAACTCAGTAAGATCTCTCCAAATAGCAAAGTGGGAAAAAAGGCTATTGTATTCGTATTTTTCTAGCAAGAAAAAAGAGCTCCTCTTAAAAAAAGAAGCAATAAAAACACACTCCTCAGTCTGCAGGCAAATTGCCTGTGAGAAGGGAGAACTGAGTCCTTGCCTGATTACCTTGCTTTGGCTCCTACTAAACCATCCAAGAGTGGGAGAGAACATAATGCAATTTGCATCGGTGAGACAGTCTACAAACATTAACAATTTGACCTAAGCAGAAAACACAGACAAGGTTTCTTACACCCCGCTACTTCTTTATGCAAACATAGATGGAATAGGACTGTCTGGCCCTTCAAAAGCCCTCCCAGGGAATACATAGCCTATTTTCACAGAGATTGTCAAAGAGATGAGAACAGCCTGCTGCTGCTGCCGTGCAGGGGTGATTTTCTTTGGAAAGAAAATAAAAAAATATAAAAAGGAAATATATTGTCACTACAATACCTAAGATAACATGCTGCATTTGCACAATAAACAGTAGTTTGAAATTCACTCCTCCCCCAAAATACTCAAAGTTATTTAATTGACAAATACATCCCTTAAAGGAGTGAGAGAAATGTCACCCCCTCTGCAAGGTGAAATCAATTAAAGCTTCTTCCACTGTTACTATCAGAAAGGAATAAAAGAAAACCAACAGCAAGAGTAAGTAGCAATTATAGGTATTTCACAACAAAGGAAACGCTTGACAAAAAGCAAAAATATAGTCTAAAATTTTATGAAAGAAAGTATTTCTGCTTTCTTAGCTTCACTTCTGACTGCAACTTATGGTCTTGTTAGTGAGACTGTTCTTTTATGATAACTGATTTTTTATTTTTATGGAACAGAGTAGTAAGAAAAAGCAAATACATCAACAAAAGGAGGGTATAAGAACACACATGGCTCATGCAAACAACTGATAGTACAAGGAGCATTTTTTGTGTCTTCTTTACATGCTTCTTTACAGGCTTTGGATAATGGATTACATGGACTGCCGTCTGATTGATTTGTTTGAAACTTCTAAAGATTCTAAAACAGGAAGGTTTAAGTAAGACTTTTTCTTATTTTTTTTTTTGGTTTATAACATATCAGTGCTAACGGTACAACGTACTTTTAACCAGTTACAAGTAACTTGCACTTGCTGACATAGCTGCTGAGCCTATGGCTGGTACAGTTTATCAGGATTGATAAGACAGAGGGACTGAAGAACTTTGCCAAGACTGTCACTATGTGAGGTAGAAGCAGGCCCCCATTTCATCACTGCACCAGGCTACAGAATCATAGA